>JAQJVL010003353.1:0-63043 GCA_035578905.1 Stictocephala bisonia
AAGTTTTATTTTGTGAGGCAAAGTTAGGACCATTGTTATATTTGCTCACAATATAACAATGGTTTCTTTGGAGGTCCTCTCTTACACTTAACCTCATAAAGAAAAATTAATACATAACTAAAATGAGTATATCTAAGAGTTCTTACATGTTCACTGCTGCTGAGCACATTATTTTCAGACAGATAAGCAGGTGAATCAAAATGTAAAATAGATTTCAGCATAGTGAGTATATGGAGCTGTTGGATTTTGTCCAATTTCATGAGAGGAAGATCGATAAAAAGGGGAGTAGCGTGATCTCTATATCTAAGATTGAAAATAAAACGAACACAATAATTTTGAGCACACTGCAATCTGCCTGCAAACTCAACCGTCATGTTATTGACAACAACGTCGCAATAGTAAAAGCGGGGAAATATTGAGTTTTTACAAACATCACTCTCATGTTCAAGGGTGAATATTAAGCAAATCTTTTAAGACCATGAATGTCAGAAAATACTCTATTACAAGTTTTGTAAGTGTAATCTGACCAGGTTAAGGGCTTTGTCATCGTCAGGCCAAGGTTCTTGACCTTGTCACTGAATGGAAGTTGGTGGTTGCTGAGGTTAAGTCTAGGGCAGTTTTCAAAATCGCGATTTCTCAATAATCTAGGAGAACCTATCATAATGGCTTGAGTTTTTTTTCCGTTTAGTATCAATCCCTGTTTGAAGGCCTAAGTTCCAACAGTGTCAATATCATCGTTCATGTTAGTAACGGTCCTTGGTACGTCAGTTATAGAACAGTGACAGTAAATCTGTAGATCATTAGTATACAGGTGAAATCTAGAATGCTTAATAACAGATGTAACATCATCAATATAGATAGAGAGCAAAATAATACCAGGAATACCTTTCTTTTTGCAAATTTCATTTGTAAAAACTAGTAAAGTAAGGCTGTATGAAATCGGATGACAAACAACCGAGATTTGAGTGTTTTTGTATTTAATCATTTACACGTCAATGTAAATGGTGTCATGCTGCATGAGTCAACCACAGCAATACATCAGTGATTTTATCTGATTACTTTTATCTAAAACACTACAATAAAGTGATTTGTGAAGTTGTATTGAAAATTCTCCTAGCAGGCAACGGGAAAAAAGGTTAAATTGATAAAAAATTTTATTACAATAATATCACAAATCACTTTATTGTGATGTTTTGGATAAAAGTAATCAGAATAGATCGCTGATGTATTGTTGTGGTTGACTCGTGCGGCACAACACCATGGCTGTACACATTGATGTGTAAATGATTAAATACTCAAATCTCGGTTGTTTTTCATCTGATTTCATACAAAAATGGAGCGATGGTTACCTGGATTGCAAATAAAATTTGCGAAAAAAGGTATTCTTGTGATTTTTTTAATTCCTAACCCTTCAAAAGTTATTAAGGATAAAAAATTTCAAAGAGCCACCATTTTGAAATTAAATAAAAAAGGTTTTTGATTTTTTATTTCTGTAACAAAATGGTTTTATTAATGTGCATACCAAATTTTAACTCTTATAAGTTAAAGAATTTTAAAAATTAAAAGTAATTTGTAAAAATACAAAATGTATTTTTACCTTGTTGTCTTCTACAACATGCTAAAGATGGAAAGTGTGCCTTCGTTAGTGCACAATTTTTCTATAAAAAGTTAGATAAAAATAAGTGTTTCTAACCCTGTGTAAAAGTATGTGTTGTATGGCTGGCTTAAACTCTAAGTCCAGGACAATTGTGTGTAATACCGTACCGTCGAGGTAAGGGCGGCCCCAATAAAATAAAAAAAACACCCGACCATTCTCTGGAGATACTGGAGGTAATTTAAACTTTTTAAATATTATATTATGTCTTGTTTTTGACCCACAATCAATACCTAAAAAGATCTTCAGAGAGTTCAGTGACATATTTATATAATAATTAGAAACATTTTCACTATACAAATTCAAAAAAATATTCCACCCGTACACAAATACATAATTCATTCATACTAGCACAAAAATAGCTGTCTCGGACTTAAACTACAGAGTCCTTTGTGCTGCCAATTGCTGTCGCTGCCAGGTCTGCTGGTCGTGTTGCTGCGCTGCGTCTCTCCTGCCACCGCCGTTGACTCAGAATACCTTCCCATATTGCGTCCAGGTGTTTTTGCTTTGTATGGTACTTTTATAAATTTGTTCTTTCGATCATGAGTTTTTAATGTTGTTTCTTATCATTTTGTCGATTATATTAGGTCTAAATCTGTTTTTCACTGCCAAATATGTTATTATTTTTTTCTTCGTTGTAGTGTTTCTTGTTATTTGGTATGTTTATCAAATGATATATTATAGAATTAAAAACTGATAATTTCTATTGTCAGAGTCCAGGATGATTAGATTTAGATGGTATTATTGAAAATGGACAAAAATTGGATACTTGCGTGTGTAGTTTTTTTTTTTTTTTTTTTTAATGTAAATAAAATAGTTTCAAATGGTACTCAGTCAGTTGTGAATTGATTCCTAATAATATTACATACTATGTATCATGTGTTTTATTATTGATTTCAGAAGATTGATGGAGAGACCATTCCCTGAAAGAAATTCAAGGATAGAGTACACATAATCAAATTTGGAGAGATAGTATATTGAAATACTATCCTCATACACTAATTACAATAATAGAAATGTAAGTTAAACACTCACTAGGTTTGATATGGAAGTTAAATAATCTAAATTATAGGATATATACCTGATACCTTTTCTGTACATATTATGAAAATGAATAAAGTGGGAATGTCACACTTTTGAATTTAATTTTTGAAAACATTTTTTTCTACTGTAGAAGAAACCACCCATATTGTTACTTACTCATTCTGATTCTAAAAGGATTGTTGTAAAAATTAGCTGTTATTTTTAGGGCATAGACTTGTTTGACTTGAACCACAGAAGTAGGGCTGAGCATTACTTAAATTTGAAATCTGTAGAATATGATAAAAATAATTTTACCTTTGACAAAGTGTGAGTTAGGAATATTATCTATAATTTGCATACAAAACCAGTTGTAGTACTGATGGAAACTTAGGAGTGAGCTGTTGAAAATAAAATGGAAACAAATTCATAAGAAAATGAATGAGTTCTTTGTTATTAACTTTATCCTATAAATTTTCTTTTAAATTAAAATCTAAATTATGTATGGTCTCCTATTGCTTTGTCTTATTGTATGAATGATAGTAATACCTAAATTTTGTTGTGTGTATAAAAAAGTTTAAATTTTGCTTTATTATGAGGGTCGTCCAGAAAGTAAAGAACG
The DNA here is from genome assembly GCA_035578905.1 of Stictocephala bisonia. Taxonomy (NCBI): domain Eukaryota; kingdom Metazoa; phylum Arthropoda; class Insecta; order Hemiptera; family Membracidae; genus Stictocephala; species Stictocephala bisonia. Next base: position 3,297 of record JAQJVL010003353.1, read on the forward strand.
TTTTGGTATAAAAAATTAAAAACGAAAGATAACAACACAGAACTTTATTTACATACTCACAGTAACCTAGCCTACTTATCAATGTAGTTGCCTTGGTTGTCAAGGCATTTATTGTACTGAGGAATCAGTTTTTCAATGCCGGTATTATACTCTTCAGCCGCCAAAGATCTGAGCCAGGATGTCACTTCTTCTTTCAGTTCTTCATTGTTTCCAAACTGCTTCTCACCCAAGAATGTTTTCAGTTTCGGGAACAGATGGTAATCTGAAGGCGCGAGATCCGGACTATAGGGAGGGTGTCCAAAAATCTCCCACTTTAGACCTTGAAGTTCTTGCTGGCTTCGTACCGATGCATGGGGCCAAGCATTGTCGTGGATCAAAAACACTTTTTTTGACAACATGCCACGTCTTTTGTTTTGTATTGCACGTTTGAGTCTTTGAAGGGTTTCGCAGTAGGCTTCTGAATTTATTGTTTCTCCCCTTGGCAAAAACTCGATCTGGATTAAACCTTTGCGGTCCCAAAAAACAGTTGCCATCAATTTTCTTGTGTTTAGATTCGATTTTTCTTTAACGGGTTTTGAGGGCAAGTTTGAATGATGCTACCCCATGGATTGTCGCTTTGTTTCCAGAGTTTTGTACGAAACCCAAGTTTCATCTCCGGTCACAATACGATCGAGAAATTGTTCACCATCACTATCATATCGGGTAAAAAGTTCAAGGGCTGCTCCCATTCGTTTAGTGTTGTGGACATCTGTGAGAAACTTGGGAACCCACCGAGCGCACATTTTTTTATACCCAAGATGCTCAGTCACAATTTCATGTAAGAGGGATTGAGAAACGTCTGGAATAGCGTCTTTTAAAGTGGTTAAAGTGAATCGCCGGTTTTCCTGAATTTTGTCATCAACTTTTTTCTTCAATTACTCAGTCACAAGTGATGGCCTCCCAATCCGTTCTTCATCATGCACATTGGTTCTTCCTTGGTTGAACATAATGCACCATTTCCTCACTGAAGATTCGTTCATTACATTCTCACCATAAACAGTGTTTATTTACCTATAAATTTTGATAGGCCAAACATTTTGAGCATTAAAAAACTGAATGACACTGCGCACTTTGCATTTGGTGGGATTTTCAATGGCAGCCACCATTTTGAAAGTTTACAGAGCAAAGACGTGTGCCCGTACAGGAACGAAACTCGGCTCACACTGACTGAGCAGCCAGAGGTAACTAGCATGTACGCAGTCGCAGTGATGGGGGATTGGCGCCGCACGTGATGCACAATCGTTCTTTACTTTCTGGACGACCCTCGTATGAATAAAATAATGTTAATTTGATGATAGCATTTAGTTGTATATAACATTGCATCTGTTATTTGGACATTAACAATGATTATTACGATTAAATAAGTAAATATTGTTATTAATGTATATTAAGTTTATAAATTATAAGGAACATAATAAATATTGAAGGTAGTAATAATCATTACTCAGAAAGTTTCAACGATAGTATTTGAAAATTGGATGGAAAGCTCTTTAGTAATTTTGCTAATATTGTTTAGATGGCAGAAGCGAGTGATACACCGATGATGGAGGGTTTCCTTTGTCCTATATGTAAGGGAGACTTTGGAACTGCAATAAAATTGTTGGCTCATTTCCAAGAAGAACATTCAGAAGAACAAGATCTACTGAAATCATTTAAAGGTTTTTGTTTTAAATAATTATAAAAAGTTATGTAAAATACTATAGGGGCTAGAAATTTTTTACAATTCTTTTCGTATGAATTTATTTTAGCCCATATCTCCTTTAAGTGTTTGGCGTAAAGGAAAACCATATTAAATAATAAGTAACAATTAAAGAATGAGGGTTTCAATTTTTAGAACTGGGCTTCACCAAGAGCTAAAAAGAGGTTCTTTAGAAATCATACAATGAATTTTAATGTTACATTAATTATTCTTTTGACAGTCTTATTATATTCAGTCTAATGGCAACAAGTAATTTTTTGAGATGTAGTTATTTAGTTCCAGATCATTTTAGGTATACTTTTTTCCCTTTAAACCTTTGTCATAAATGATAAATCATTATGCAGACAGAATTTATGCAATAATCGATGTATATTACATTTTATTTTGTACACACAAAAAGACTTTGGGGGAAGGGCAAATGTTAAAATACTCAATTTTAATTATGGTTAGTCACTGTTGCTTGATTTTCATCTCTTGCCTTGAGTTATTTTTGACTGTAAGAAATTCAAAAAGTTCTTAGGTATATTTTAGGAAAATGTAATGTTTAATAGAATAAATTTAGAATAATATTTTTTTAAATATCTTAATTTGATGATAAAAATAATTTGTTATGTAATAAATAGTATTTAAGAACTGCTAAAAACTATAATTTGTTCTGAAAATTCTGTTGAAATTAGGACTTCATTATAAACTTGATGTGCCAATCTCATCTCTTATTGCACTCATGACTATCTTTGTCAACCATTCCTCAAGTTCAAGACAAAAAAATGAGCCTGGCACAGTCCGATTTCTTAATGATATAACCATTTTCAAAAGTAATCACATTTTCTGAAATGATCGTTTGAGATATAAAAAGTCAGGAGGCCAAAGAACAGTTACTCCAATCACAACAAACACTAGCACAAGAAAAGTGAACATCGGATGCTATACACATTTTCCCCAGCCGTACCGAGGGGCTTCAAGATTTTAGAAATGCTGCAACTGAGAAATTATGCTTAATTACGTAGTGGCCTGCGGAAAATACAGTAAAAGTGCTATCAAGACAATTGTGTATCAAGACATTGTGAATCAAGACAATTGCTTGAACTTGAACCTCTTTGTAAACAATATTGTTTATCTACATCTACTGAAATTAAGTTAGACAAAACTCAACCCCAACCCGCCGGAACCGCATGACACAAATCCTGAATTAATTCGTGCAACACATAAATTCATTTATTCGTACATAAAAACCAAAACACCCATTTCAAATTTGAGTTTTGAAACCAAAATATACCAAGCACAGTTTTTCTGTTTCTAACAAAATTATCAATCTCATTTTTCACCTGGGCCAGCAAATCTCACAAATTTACACCTCAATTGTCAAAGTGTGCCAGGAATGGCAAATCTACATCACTTCAGGTATTACAACAAACTGTTGTCTATTTTCCTAGTAAAAAGTCAACTAATCCAAAGTAACTCTTCAGATTCCTCGGTCATACATTTTACCAAGCAGCAAATCATGATTGACCATCTTGAAGACCTTGCTAAGATGATAAAAGAGGTCTGATACATACTGTCCACTATCTAAATCTTTTACAATGTTATTTATTAGGATAAATGGCACTTGTTCAAGATCTATTCTTGGTAAAGCCATGTTAGATTTGAACAAGTATTTTGTGATTTTTAGAAAATTGTATAGTCTATTCATACATATGGGTGTGGCTGAACAGTGTAGACGTGGTGTATTTGAGCTCTTCCAAACTAAAGGTTTATTGATGTTTTATCGTTTTCTAATGTTTAATTGCACCAAAGTATAATTATTCTGAGGGCCTTAAGAAAGGTAAATATAAGTACACGTTCAGTAAATTCAATAGTGAAATAAGAAATAAACAGTTTTGTCATCATAATCTCCAAATGGCTTCCTGTGCTGTTTGTTGTAAGTCTTTTACATCCAGGCAGATTGTTATTAAATTTTGTGACTGTGCTAAACAATTTCACTGCAATTGTAATTTCACTGCAATTGTGTTTGTGTAAGTAAAGCTGAATATGAAGAAATGAATAGTGAAGGATCAGTGTGGAGGTGTGATCCATGGAGGTGTTGCTAGGCGCAGCAGTATATAGCTCCAGTCCAAGGCTGCTGATGGTAAATTGACACTGGAAGATGTTATTGAGGCTATCAATAGCTTCAGAGGTGAACAGAAAATCATAATAGCAGAGTTTAATTCTGCTTACAAACTCCTTCACAATGAATTAGATGATAATACTGACACTCCAGGAACATACAGAAGAAATATTACTTCAATGAAAATAATTGAAGGTCAAGTAGCTGAGATAAAGTTTTTAAGGATAAAGTCAATTTTCCTGAAAATAAGCTAGATGAAAGTGAGCAATACTCCCGGAGGAATTGTGTTGAAATTCATGACATGCTTATAAAAGATAGTGATGTTATGGGGGCTGTTAAAAGCATAGAAAATGCTTTGTATATGGATATGCAGGAAAATATGATTAACGTGTGCGATTTACTGGGTAGGAAACCAGGCTCTAATGCTCATCCTAATATTATAGTGAAATCTGTGAGGAGGATCGACACAGAATCATTACTAGCTAAGTGAAAAGAAGAAGCTCTCAACTCATCATCTGGGCCTTCCTAGTGACAGTCCTATTTACATTAACGAATCTCTGATACCTGCGAGGAGACGGCTGCTGGCTATGGCTTGAGAAATTAAAACTAAGAAGGATTTCAAATGGATCTGGGTGAGAGGAGGAAGTATATTTATGAGGAAAGAAGACCAGGGCCCAGTACCAATTGTAAAATGTCAGTCTGACCTTGATAAACTGTAATGTAAGTAAATGCTAATCAGAAATTAAATGTTGAGTCTAGCTGCGAATATGAACCAATAAACTGTATAAGTAAAAATACTGGATTTGTCGTAGTTCATCAAAATATTAGGAGCTTATGAGCCAATTTTTGTTTTTAGCTGAACTATCAATCTTAAAATATTTACCAAAAATAATTATATTTTCTGAAATGTAGATAAAAACTCAGATATGGCCTTCTATCAAATCCCTGATATATTTCTTATTTTAAAACTAATGAGATTTACATAGCAGGAGGTATAGCAGTTTATTTTCATTGTTCAAATCACATCAATCAATACAGATTTAAAATTTTAAATAGCTGATTTAATCTGTTTATCTTTTAAATATTTAGGTTACAAATTTGTTATGATAGCTATATACAGACTTCACTCACAATCAGAGAACTCATTTTTCGACAAATTTGGTTCTTACTTAAATAGCCTAAAATTAAAATCTATTATTAATGTAATTATTTTGCGACTTACTATATTAATATTAATTTGAACTTACTGCAGGAGAGATTGTTAATTGATGAATATAAACTTACCACAGCTTCTAATGGTTTGCATCACTAATAAATATTCCTACTAGAATAAATGACACTCCACAATCCTGTATAAATCATGTATTAATTCGAACAAATAATGTAAATAAGGTTAAGTTCAAAGCGGCTGTTATTGGCAGCAAGATAACAGACCATTGTTTGACAGCTGTTAGTGTACAGGTTGAGGGCAGTGCATCAGCTGTCTTATTATCTTACAGTTTTATCTTACTGTACTGAGTGTGTAACCGCGATAAGATAAAATGCGGCTGCACACTCAGTTTTATCTTACCGACTAAATTACAAACTTCTTGACCAGCAGCTTGACAGTACTGACTGGAGTACTGTTTTCCTTCAAAGTAATGCCTCAAAAGCTTTAGATATTTTTATAAATATTCTTCAGGAAAAGATAAATAACTGCCAGGAAATAACCAACACAAAGAAATTAGCAGTTTCTAAATTGAAACCATGTATAAGTATTTCTGTTTGTTAAAGAATAAAATCAAGAAATTTGCTGTATAAAAAGGGTAAAGCTCAATTTAATAATTTACGATTAAGAAAACACTTTAATGATTGTTGAAATAAATTACAAAATGCATAAGATATTTGAAATATAAATATTATAGTTTCCTTTTTGAAAATTGTAAAGGATATTCTAAAAAAAAGCTTGGAATACTTTTTAAGAAGTAACTGGTCAAAAATCTAAACTAGACATACAAATTGAACTGGAATGAAATGATGGTGTAATTAGTGATCGATTTAATGTTGCTAATGAATTTAACAATTTCTGTGCATGTGCGGTGGACAATTTAATTGAAAATAAAATTAAACCACAAAATTGTGATTCACAATATTATGTCAATCATTTTAACGAACCTCATAGTTTGAAATCAATGTTTCTGAGTCCAGCCACGCTTGGTGATTTATCTAAGGCTGTTGAATCTTTGAAAAATAAAACATCTCCTGGTGTAGATGGGATTAGCTCGAAGATGATAAAACAAATATTCAACAAAATTGGTAATATTTTGCTTTACATCCTCAACAAAAGTTTCAAATCTGGTGTATTTCCGGATAAAATGAAATTTGCTGTTGTAGTTCCAGTACATAAGAAAGGTTCAAAGCTGGACTGTAATAATTATAGGCCAATATCGTATTATCATCCTTTTCAAAAATTTTGGAAAAAGGAATGAAGCAAAAATTATAAAATTTTCTTGAAGATACATTTTTCAGTAAAATCAATTTGGTTTTCAAAACGTCTAATTACAGAACAGGCTTTTGTTGAATTTACTATTAAAGTAACTAATGGAATTAATAACGGTGAGAAAGTAGGCAAACTTTTTTTGGATATAACCAAGGCCTTTGATACATTGGATCACGATATTTTATTGCAAAAGATTCATAACAGTGGAGTAAAGGGAATAATTTTAAGATGGTTTGACAGCTACTTAAGAGATCGAAGGCAGTGTGTGAAAATTAGTGGGGTCTTAAGTGATCCAGTTAAAATGAATTATATCTATATTACCGGCCTTTAGCAAAGTCTTTGAAAAAGCCTTTTTCACTTGAATCATGAGCTTCCTAGAAAAACACAACCTACTATCCACAAACCAATTCGGATTTCAAAGTGGGTAATTGACAACAGAGGTAGTAATTTGTCTTGTCGAAACGATAGTAGAGGGAATTGAAAGTCGAAAACCTGTACTAAGTGTATTTCTCGACTTGTTAAAGGCTTTTGACTGTGTTGATTATGACACTCTTTTTCACAATCTAAAGAATTACGGAATACGAGGGGTGCCACTTAAGTGGCTTAAACAGATAAGTTTAATCTTAGTAACAGAGTACAATTTGTTTGCATTTCAGAAGTAAGATCTAGGGAGAGGAACTCCTATACCCCAAGGCTCTATACTAAGTTCTCTACTCTTCCTGATTTACGTTAACGATGCTGGATCAGCGATACAGAATGGACAAATCGTCCAGTATGCAGATGACACAACTCTATGTCTTAATGCAAAATCAAATCGAAAACTGGAAGAAGTAACATTTATTGAGCTTAATAGTTTAATACAACATTTTAATGAGCTTAAATCTTGAAACCAATCCAAACAAATCATCATTTATACAATTCTGCTTACGGCAATCGGGCTCAGATGGTATTACTACAGTGGTGTTGGATGAAACTGAAGTCGAAAAAGTCTGCTCGACTAAATTCCTTGGAATATTACTTGATCAAGGTTTGACTTGAGATTGTCATGTAGACAATGTCTGTTCAAAAATAGCATCAGGCATTTATGTTCTGAGGCAACTATCCAAATATTGCCCAACTCAGGTATTGATGATGGCATTTTATGGACTGATCTACCCACACCTTTCATGCGGATTACCCTTGTGGAGAGGCTGCACTAATGCATACAAATATTCAGGATATTTGTTTTACAAAAAAAAAAAAAAAAACAGTCCGGATAATTGCGAAACTGCAATGGAGAGAGTCGTGTAGACCAGCATTCAAAAATCTGAAATTGTTGACACTTCCCTGCCTTTATATTTTGGAAACATGTCTTTTTTTCAAAGAAAAGTGTGACCTTTTAAGATGTAGTAATTACACTGCTATGAGATGAGAGGCAGTGCAAAACACAGAACGGTGGTTCATGAACAATTGCCTTCACAGGCAGGAGTTCTTTTTGTAAACAGACTGCCAAACTCGATTAAAAATGCCTCAACGTGTATGGCATTTAAAACTTGTCTGAACAAAATTTTAATCAAAGAAGCCTTTTACAACTCTGATGAGTTTATGACATATAATTGGGAGATTGCGCAACAAAATTATCCTGATTGAGGCTAGAGGAGAAAAAGTGAGTAAATGAGGAAGGAGTGAATGCAACAACTTTTGTATGTATGAATGTTAAATTTTAACCAGCCAATTGACTATTGCAATACATGTAAAATGTCGTACACAATAAAAAAATTACTATCACGGTGTACCCCAAGGGTCTGTGCTCGGTGAAGTCTTATTCCTTGCATTCAATGATTTATGTAATGCAAGACATTTTGGGAGTATAACATCGTTCGCTGATGAAACTGCACTATGCTACCACGAGAACTCATTAACAGAAATTGAATAAAAAATGGACCGTGACCTTGAGGCCATTCAGTGGTGGTTCACCAAAAACAGCATGATATTAAGTTTCAATCAAACAAAATTCATAAATTTTAGTCTACGGGGAGAAGCATGTTTTGAAAACAGAATTATGTATAAGTGTTTTGAGTGTGTTTGTAATAGCGATATATGCAACATAAAATGTAACCAAATTACTCAAGAAAATGTTAGGATATTTGGGAGTCACTTTGGATAGTAATGTTAACTGGAAGGAACATATGAATGGCCTGATAAAAAAATTGAATAATGTAATTAGAATATTTTACTAAAAAAAATGTGTAACAGTAATATTTTAAGAACCCTGTATTTTTATCTGGTTCACTTTAGGTTGGAGTACGGAATAGTATGTATGCTAGGGTAAAACGTACTATTCAAATTTAATGTCACTTATTGCATAGCAAAAACAGTATGCAAGACTGATAGCAAAAAAATCTAGATATGACTCACCCTTCCCTTTGTTCTCCTTTTATAAAATTCTTCCAATTAGACATCTTTATGCGTATAAGGTGCTGAGAATCTTTTTTATTAGAAGTAAGAGTAACAGTAGAAACAATGTTTGCAGATTGAAAATAAGGAATCATGACGCTACTTTTGTGCCAAGGCCTATGAACACTTTTTATAAAAAATAGTTTGGTTATTTAGCACCATATTTATTTAACAATTTTACTTAAGAGTAGAAAAAAATTGAGAATATAAGTTTATTTGGAAATAAAGTTAGAAAATGGCTCTTTACAAGGGGATCAGCGAAAGATTATCTTAACTCGTAATTAATTTAGGATTTAACATCATTCGGAAACACTTAATTTTATAAAACAAGCTCAGTGCACTGGTTGGGTAGAAAATGTAACCAAAAATAGGCTACATTTTCTACCCAAGGCTCTTGATAAAATAGTGTATTATTATATTGTATTTTTTATTATATTTAGGAAAGGGCCGGACCCTCCAACAACACCAACCCACCAACATTCCAACATTCCACATTCCTCAGGCGCGCCCCACCCGTCTATCTGTCTCTTTCTCTCGAGCACTGTTGATTATTTATTCGCATTAGTGGTGTACAATTTACTTCTTGTGGCGTGTCATTGTGAACAATATTGTTGTGAGTTATGTTATAATGTCCGGAAAACGTGAGAAGAAACAGATAGATGTAAGTAATAAACGTGTTAGACATTCTCTTTCTTTAGAAGTTAAACTTGAAGTTTTAAAACGTCTCGATAAAGGGGAGCGTATAATTGATATCCACCGAGTGATGGGCCTTCCAGAGTCATCTATTAGGACAATCCGATCAAATGCTGAAACTATTCGTAAGAGTGTGCAGTCTTGTACAAATTTAAGTTTAGCACGTGTATCTAAGTCCAGATCTGATTCGATGGAGAAAATGGAAAAACTACTGTCAAACTGGATTGAACATTATAATCAGCTCCATTCACCCATTTCGATGGCAGTCATCCAAGAGAAAGCAAGAGCTATCTATACAGAAATTACTAAGGATGATCAAAACGCCCCAGACTTTAATGCCAGTAAAGGGTGGTTTGACCTTTTCAAGGCACGCAACGCTTTTCACAATTTAAAATCAACAGGTGAGGCGGCATCGGCAGACAATGTAGGCGCTGAAACTTTTAAGGCTATAACTTTTACAAATTTTATTGAAAAGGAGGGGTATACGGCCAAACAGGTTTTTAACCTTGACGAAACTGGCCTATTTTGGAAGTGAATGCCAAGCAAAACATTTATTTCTATTGAGGAGAAAACTGCTCCTGGATTTAAAGCTGCTAAAGATCGCTGCACATTACTCTTTGGTGCAAATGCTTCTGGGGATTTCAAACTTAAACCACTGATGGTTTACCATTCAGAAAACCCCAGAGCACTAAAAGGCTGTGACAAATATATGTTGCCTGTATTGTGGAGGTCGAGTAAAAAAAGCTGGATGACGGGTAAAATATTTCATGATTATATTTCACTAGTGCTGTAAAATTATTTAAAAGTGTATTGCTATGAAGAAAAGATTCATTTTAAAATTTTGATTCTGGTAGAAAATGTTCCAAGCCACCCTCCTGAAATAAGTGAAATAAATGAGAACATTAAAGTTATGTTTCTACCCCCGAACACCACGTCCATATTGCAGCCTATGGACCAAGGTGTTATTTCAGCTTTTAAAGCCAACTATCTTAAACATACATTTTCTTTACTGATTAAAACTTGTGATGCTGATGATAAATTATCTATTAAGGACTTTTGGAAACAGTTCAACATCAAAATGGCTATTGATATCATAGGCAAATCCTGGAATGAATTGAAACCTAAATGTATGAATGGTGTTTGGAAAAATTTGTGGCCAGAAATCGTCAAATATGATGTAGAAATGACTGAAAATGTCAGAACAACGTCAAAAGATATTATGGATATGGCACAGCGTGTGGGATTCACAGACGTAGATGAAGCGGATGTTGATGAATTGATTACACTACAAGAAGAGCTAAGTACCGAAGACCTATTAACAATAGAAGATGATAGGGTTTCTGAAGGATCCGATAAGGAAGAAGAACCTGAAAGTGTTAACACCTTGACTAGTAAAGGAATGGCAGAGGCTTTCTGTATGATTAATAACGCTTTAAATTATTTTGAAGAGAACGACCCAGATGACACGAAGAGTGCTAAGGTTAAAAGGGAAGTTGAGAATGTGATTAAGTGTTATCGTGAACTATATAAAAATAAATTAAAAACAACAACCCAGCTCTTGATTAAGACATTTTTCTCCCAAACAGCTGAAAGGTACGAACACCTGGTAAGCAGACGTCAGACGTAAACAAAGGCGGGCAGTCTGTGGCAGGCACATCAAAAGATTGAACTACTGTATATGATGTACTTTTTTAGTTATGTACTGTACAGTACTTTTATTACTTTTTAATATCCTTTTCTCTTTGAATTTAATTTTTAATTAAAGTATGCCTATATACATTTATACTGTACGTTCTTATTTTGTTTGTTCAATATATTTTAAAAATTGCTTTGGAAACAACTTGACAAAATAATTTATTTGAATAATAAATGTAGGTATAGGCCTATTTCATCAATGTCTTACTGATTAGTCTACAGCGTTATTAAAGTATTGAATAACATTTCTAAGTGCTCCTCCACACAGGCTTAGCCTTGGATGTTTACTTCTTTGTTTTTCTCTGGTTTCATCACTATCTCTTTCTTTATAATATGAAGGTCAGAATTGGCATATATATATATTAGACTTATTGTTCTTAATTTGTTTTGGTTGTTATGTTTTTTATTTCTTATATTGGCTATGTTTGTAGTATGGTTATGTTTTGCTATGTAAATTATGTACGCTGTATGAGAAAAATAAAGAAAAGTACAGCTTTTCACCCTTGTTAAAATCAAGCTAATTAGCCTCTAATTATCAAATAAATCCTCTTTTCCTTTTTTTATAAATAGGTCTTGACATAATTTTATAGCTGTTAGGAATTTACTTTTAACAAAGGAGAAGTTCACCAAATGACATAAAGGTGCTGCTATGAATCTGGTAAAGGATTTTAACGAGATGTATTTCGACTACTTCTGCTGAGTTTTCATGCCATTTATGAATTGTTTATTTTATCTTCGTTGTAAAGGACGAGAAGAAATTATGCGTGTAATGTTCACTGTAAAATGTGTTGGACACATGATGACTGACAGGTGTACCAGGTTGTTTGACCGGTGACATTTTTTTTTTTTACTTTTCGTTTTGGTTTGCCAGGCTGCCTGAGATCGCTCTAGCGCTGTCGATAGTTTACTTTCTTGGCTATTGGCTTGGACTCTGGTCTTTCAGTGATTCCAGCTCTCGGTCTGTCTGGTTGTCCGGTCCTTAGACTTATCTCCTTCAGCCAATGTCTGGCTAATTTGCTCTAAACTCCAGGGTTCTGAGTTGGACATTTGACCCTCAGCCTGCCCCCCAGCCAAATTTCTCCCATTCTCGACTGTACTGGCCTGGCCTGGGGACCATGTAAATGAGTCATGTTGCTTCTCCTGCTGCCCACTTTACGTCTTCGGGTGGTAATCTTCTGTTCTCAGGTCAGTCCTTTCCATTTTTGTTCCAGGCGGCTGAGCTGGGGGTGTGTAACCAAGATAAAAAAAAGGAGAACGAAAATTTCTACTAGGCCTCGCCCTACACAAAAAAATCAACAGAAACAGATTGAACACAGCCAGCTAAAGTTTTATAGGCTTGAAACAGTTTTGTTACACACTTGAAAAATTTATTGTTATTAATCTTACATTAGTTTATTTTATTGTTATATTCTTTTAAATTTTATTTTTGTTATGCCCCTACTGTTAAATATTTTTTTGAATAATTTATATCTGTTACTTCTAAATTATGTACGTCTTTAAGATTTACTATTTACCCTTTAAATCATGGGATTTTTTAATTTTCTAGTTAGGCCTAGTGGTTAAGTTTTTTGTGTTATTTATTTTGTTGATTGTATTGTGAAGAAAGTTTTTAATAATACAGTATTTTGCTATATTTTCTTTTAATTGCTTGATTTTTAAACTTTTCACCAAAAGGGATTTTTATAATAACATTTTTACTTTTCTTTAATTCGGAGCTACTCAGGGATTCCGGCTGACTCCCTGACCTCGGTGGAATCATGGGATGTGGGCTAAATGGCCGGTTATTTGTTTTGTTCAAATTTATAAATTTTTCCTTGTAAATTTCTCTTAAACTCTGTTTTTCTGGTACCTCTTCAAATAGGCACGTCTGTAATTTCATTTTTGGTATTTGTAACTTTTGCTAATTTTTGTGTATAATTTGTACTTCTTTGTTTATTTTGTGTTTCTTGTTTATTTTGAGTGTTATTGATATTGCGGCCTTCTGCCAAAAGAAAATTATTTTTTTTTGTATTAAATAGCTTTTCCGCTCAGCTGCCGAGTTATAATTTAACCCTCCGACTGCCGCCTGTGATCCTATCGCTTGTCTGGTTTTGAGTCATTCCCCAGGTTGCCCGACTTTCAGTTTGGTGGGGGATGGGTCTCACAGGTTTATCAATACCATCTCCTATTCTAAAAAAATATGTATTTATTGCATCACAAACCATTTGAGGTTCAAGATTCATGTAATTGAAGGCAGTAAATTTTGGAAAAAGTTACCAGAAGAACTAAAATGCCTAAACTCTAACATTTTGTGTCTCAGAATTCACAAAGGAGTTATGGAGTGGACCTTAATTAATTGTCTTTGACAACTTTAATTTATGTATTTATTTATTCATAAGACGCCGATCGTCAAGATATGGGTGAATATGGATTTCGAATGAGTGTAGATGAACGAATGTAGTCATTGTTACAAACTAAGGCCGACTATTCCTTATAAAGTGTCATTAATTAATAGCCCAATGACAAATGAACAGCCGGTGGTTATCAGCTGATCCTTCTAAAAATGTATTATGACTGATTGGGATCGAACTGAGAACCTCTAAGATAAGAAGACATTGATTAATGCTATTTATTTTCTGAAATATCTTACGGTATAAACATATTCTATTCATTCAATGTTAACAAGAATAATGTCTTCCTCTCTTCGTTGCTTTCGGTGTATGATCATTGATTACCTTCCAAACAGCTCTGGTTTTACAATCATATTTTTTTACTGTTTCATATATTTTTTCATTAATTTGTTCAAAATTTGATCTCCTCTTTCATCATTAAAGTAGAAAAATGTAAGTTTTACAAGGATAATTTTCAGTCCCCATCTTTATTGGAACCATAATGGTTGAGAATGAAAGTCAGCTTTTAAAAAATACTTCTTGAGGTTATAGGCAGAGATTTTATTCAAGTAAAAGTATGATAGGTTTGGATGTCAGAAGAGGCTCAAAATTTTAACATTTGATTGAGACTATAGGATTTGGTAAATGTGAACAAATAGTAAGAGCTACCTTTTTTATTTCTTCAACAGCCAGATGTACAACAGTTTAAAATACTGAATCTGTGCAATAATTTTTTATTTTATAATGTCTGTAGAATTTATCTCTGAAAGCTTTGTATTACTAAATGGATATTTGTCTGCAAAACATGCAGTGTAATACTGTTCAGATTGAATCACTTCCTTTTTTTTTTTAAGAATACTTTTAGTGGAAGCTGAAATAAAAAAACAATAATTTATTATCATAGGCATATATTTATTTGTGTTCTTAGGAACAGTAAATATAATATTCTTGCATATACAGTTCCTAAAAAATACAAAAACTTTTTTATATATGTATAGTATTTTTGTAGGAGATGGTTTTAGATATTGTTTAAAACAGGTTTTTCTAAATTTTTTAGAACTGTTTGGGAAAGCTAAGAAGAAAATTCTGAAGCAAGACGATGCAGCAGAACATGCTTACAACACTGATTTACAATCTCCTCTACGTAATTTAGGTTATATAGAATGGGAAGAACAAGAGTTAGGTAAGTTTTCAAATTGCTCTTTTTTATTTCCTAATGTAACTTAATATCTTCGTACTGTTTGTGAATGTTCATTTTGACATTAATACCATCTTAAAATAAATTTTTTGCAAGGCTAATTCTATTTTATATATTAGATTTGCAAGATAATTTAAAATAAATATTATGCGGTAGTCTTATTTTGAATCAGCATTTTTATTAATAAAACAACAATGTCCTTTCTTAAACAATATCAGGCCACCATCCATGCATTAGTTATTTGCAGGCACCACAAAATATAAGTCATTCTGTGTTTACTTGCAGATTTTTACTAAGTCAATTTTACTTATATTTTTTTGGTTCCACATGTGAAAAATGAGTTTACAACTGAAACAAGTTCTATCATCTAACAAATTTTAAACCTTTTAAAGAAAGTCTTCCCATGAAAATAGTTTACGGAGGCATTTGGTGTGGAAGAATCTTCTGCTTTGGATATACAGTTTGTGAGTGCACTAGAGAGTGGAGATCACAAAAAGTAATAGATATATAAAAAAATTAAGAACTTAAAAGTGCTGGTTTTATTTGATTTTACAACAGGTTCGATTGGATAACCAATCTCGGAACTAATTTTACCTAAAGTTTTCTATGAACACTACAGACACTGACAGGTAGTTATTTCATTTTTAATTATATTATTAAAATCAGGATATGTAATAAACAAAAAGAGATGAGCTGTTAAGTAAACTGATTTGAATTGTTAATTGGATTTTTAAAATAGTATTCTAATAAAAGAAAAGTCAAAATCTGCTCTTTGTTGCTGCAAACAGCTTTTTAACAAAACACACTATTGTTATTGTGGGGTTTTTTTAGGAAGTTCAAGAAGTCACTTCCAGTATTTTGAAGAAATTCGCAATGCTAGACTGCAAAGATTCTCAGCTCCAATAAATCAGTTGCTGATACGTTTAGACAAACTTCTAGACAACTTGCCTAGAGACCCTGCCAAAAAGAAAGGTAGTTAATCCTTTTACAGCCAAGAATTTTTACTGTATACTTATTTTATTGATTGCTTTCATACAATTTTAAAAAATGTCATCCTTATTGTACCATTAAATTTTTTAATAAGCATTCATGCTAGCAACTATACAGGATTACCAACCTGTCAATTTTCCCAAGCCAGACACCCTTTTTGGGCCTTCCCCTCAGTCTATGCCACAGATCAGTGTCTCTATTTTAGTTGCAAGCAAAAACCTATTAATGAGGCCAGGATTGCAACCCTTGATCCTTAACTGATAGTGATTTTCAACTGAACCCTTCACTATGATGGAACTATTTTAACATTTCATAATTAATTATGATCACTTTCATTAAGATTTTAAGACTATGAGCGCTGGCCCAAAATTCGGTAGCTATCTGAAGAATATTAGAATATTTTCTTGATAAATAATTTACAGATCCTGTAAATTATAAAAAATATAATTTTTTTTATAATTTACAACTCAATCAAGAATTATCTATTAGTAATACCACTAAATTTTGGGGGTTGGACCTTGACTCACATTTAAACTGGGGTATATGCATTGAAACAGTTTAACAAAAATTAAATTCAGCATGTTTTCAGATGCTTATTTTGAGACGTTCAATAGATTTAAAAACCCATTTGATAATATATTATGCATACTTTTATCCTGTTTTGCAATATGGTATCGAGTTCTGGGGGTTTTCATGAAATATAAATAAAATCCTAAGAACCCAAAAAAAATTCTTTAGAATAGTGACATTTTCATCCTGGAGAGCCTTGTGCAAACAAATCTTGTGTAACCTTAACATTTTGACTGTCCCCAGTTTAATAATTTTCAAAACACTACTATCAGTGCAATCAAATTACGAAACCCTTTATAATGAAAACAGTCAGCATGAATACAACACTAGGTTTAAAAATAATTTTCATCATCCTAGATATAATTTGAAACTGGTCGAAAAAGACACCATCTTTAATGGGGAGAAAGTTTTTTAATAAATTACCGTCTGATATTGAGGCATAAATTTGATCAAATGCATTCAAAAATAATGTTACGAATCTTTTACTACATAAAGCATACTACAAAATTAATGATTTTTTGTATGATGTTTTTTGAATCTGTATTGCTGTGTGTTATTTTTCTCTTGTTTTATATTTTTATGTTAAATTAGGACTGAAGTTTGTAGTCATTAACAGGATGATTCAGTTCTTGGTTTGGCCGTGTAGGATTGTTATGTGGATGCATATAAAATAGTACTATATTGACAATGTCATCTGTTTCATAGCTACGCTATTACTATGGAAACGTTATGTGACAATAAAGATTTATTTATTAGCTATTTTGATACATTTTGGAAAATCATATATTAAAACCCTTTGAAGATATAAAAAATTATATAGATGTATATTGTTTTTATAAATTATATATATCTATATTGTTCTTTTTATTGCTATTAAATTAAAAATTGCTAAATGTTATTTATATAGTAACAGTTTTTCAACTTTTACTATATAAATACTGTCTTCTTAAAAAAGTCCAAGATAAATTGGTATTACTAAACAGTTTTTAAATATTATTTGATACCATATAATATGACAGTAATAAATAATATTATAATATCGCCATGTAACTGGAATCGCCCATGCATGTGTAATGTATTCAGATTAGTGATGGGTCGGTTCCGGTTCCGGTTTGGTTCTTTACTGAAATCGATTCTTTTTGAGAAAGTCTCAGACATTTTTTCTAATACCTTTACGCCAGTGAATCAACAAATTATGTGGAATCAGTCAGTAAAAACAGTGCATAGTATTTTGGCGATTTCTCCAGTATGAAGTATAATACACCCTAAATATCTATAAAAGGTCATAACATTTATTTTATTTATTCATAAGATGCCGATCATCAAGATGTGGGCGAATATGGATTTCGAATGAGTGTAATGAGCGAATGTAGTCAGTGTAGCCCAATGACAAATGAACAGCCGGTGGTTATATTTCCAATAACTAGAGAATTGGTAACATTTTATTTATTCTCAGGGATGGTTTACATTTTTTGCACAAAGCAAGTATTTACTTAACATTTTTAATAGTATACAATTTAGCTAAATGGAATGTACTGCTCAAATTAGTATGCAATTGAAATTTACCTTGAGGAAATTACAAAACTTATAAGCCTAGAGAAAATAAAAAATAACCTGCCATTTTAGGTCTAGTTTAGTAATAAAACTAATTAACAAATATCTTAACAATTGATTGAAATGACCATAACTAAATTTATGAAGCTGATGTAATTGTATTACGTCAAAAATAAACATCAAAATCAAATAATAATTTAATTAATTAAAAAAAAATATTTTAATTAATTATTGGGAAAAACTGTTTTTATTAACTATTGGTTCTTTTCTCAACTGGTGATAATACTGAATTAAGAAAATATAAATGCTACTCCTATTCATAAAAAAAGATATACCATAAATGTTTTTAGAAATTACAGTATACTTTTTGTTTTGAATTTAAGAAATAATAAACTATTCTGGGTCAGGAAATGTCGTCAATACAATTTAAAACATTAATCCTGGCAGGTAAGTGAAAGAAAGGGTCTGATAAACAAGGGTGGAGCTCAGGCTAAAAGGGCAACTGGACTCTTGAACAAAACCTGAATGATTTATCACTATCTTTAATTCACTATCTGCATGCGAGTTCCTATTCATTAATGTTATCTGTCTCTTTTCACATGCTGTTAAGGAAGTGGTCAGACTATGGGCGAATATTTTCTGACTTAGATATTTTGTTTATCTCATGCCAAATCACGTACTGATAAGGAAGTGGCCTTCTATGGGCAGATATTTTCTGACAAAGATATATTGTTTATCTTGTGTCTGGGTGTTGTTTGATTGTTCTGTTTATCAGCACTTTTCACACCTGAAATATTTGTGATATGAAAGCTATCTCCCCATTTATGTTTTTGTAGAACCGGAATCGCAGAACCGAGATTTTCCTATCAGTTTTCGGTTTCGGTTCTTTTGTCAAGAATTGATAGAACCGACTTTAGGGACCGACCCATTCTGTTTGATTGCATGGTATATTAGTATTCAGGAGAAAAGTACTTTTAATTTGATACCTCTTTGAATAGATAAAGTCTGTATTCAATCATTTTGGTTTTTGGGCTGCCCCAAGTATTTGAACTGAAACATAAAATATTGGATCAATTTTAGACAAAACAGAACTATTTGTTTTTATGAACAAACTTTTCAAGTCTTTCCGAAAGTTACGGACCGAGAGCAAATCATGTGCGTACTTGAATTGAATATGTATCAATTCAAGTTTGTACATGTAGGGGGTAGAATGATGAGAAGTGCCTCAACATTTCATTTCAGTGAGTGAATTACTAGATTAAGATTTTTAGTTAATATATTTGTTTTTAAAAGCCCATATCTGGTAGAAACCTCGGAAACTAATCCAGGGTTAGTGTAAATTTATTTTAATTATAGATTTGCATCTTCAAGGCATTTACCTGATACTTTAAGATAAATTAAATTTTTAATATTTTAAAAAATATATTACTGATTCACATACACAGCAAACACCATTTTTATAAAATAAGTTTATGAATTGGTACATTACCACAAAGATGGCACAAATTGCTACAAAAACATGTCTACCCTATAACAATAAATTATCCAACATAATCAAAGTGTAACCAATACTTATAGCATAAATAAAAACAATATATAGAATACTATTATATATAAAAAAAAAAAAAAATACATGTATATAGAAATATAACAACTAACATAATAAGGCATATGCATCTAAACAACAAAGAAAATAAAAAACAATATAGAAATAGATAACAACACACTGGCAGAGTACTGTTACATGAGAGAGAGAGAGAGAGAGAGAGAGAGAGAGAGAGAGAGAGAGAGAGAGAGAGAGAGAGAGAGAGAGAGAGAGAGAGAGAGAGAGAGAGAGAGAGAGAGAGAGAGAGAGGGAGAGAGAGAGGGAGGGAGGGAGGGAGGGAGGGAGGGAGGGAGGGAGAGAGGGAGAGAGGGAGAGAGGGAGAGAGGGAGAGAGGGAGAGAGGGAGAGAGGGAGAGAGGGAGAGAGGGAGAGAGGGAGAGAGGGAGAGAGGGAGAGAGGGAGAGAGGGAGAGAGGGAGAGAGAGGGAGAGAGAGGGAGAGAGAGGGAGAGAGAGGGAGAGAGAGGGAGAGAGAGGGAGAGAGAGGGAGAGAGAGGGAGAGAGAGGGAGAGAGAGGGAGAGGGAGGGAGAGGGAGGGAGAGGGAGGGAGAGGGAGGGAGAGGGAGGGAGAGGGAGGGAGGGAGAGGGAGGGAGAGGGAGGGAGAGGGAGGGAGAGGGAGGGAGAGGGAGGGAGAGGGAGGGAGAGGGAGGGAGAGGGAGGGAGAGGGAGGGAGAGGGAGGGAGAGGGAGGGAGAGGGAGGGAGAGGGAGGGAGAGGGAGGGAGAGGGAGGGAGAGGGAGGGAGAGGGAGGGAGAGGGAGGGAGAGGGAGGGAGAGGGAGGGAGAGGGAGGGAGGGAGGGAGGGAGGGAGGGAGGGAGGGAGGGAGGGAGGGAGGGAGGGAGGGAGGGGGGGGAGGGGGGGGAGGGAGGGAGGGAGAGGGAGAGGGGGAGGGGGAGGGGAGGGGGAGGGAGGGGGAGGGGGAGGGAGGGAGGGAGGGAGGGAGGGGAGGAGGAGGGGGAGGGGGGGAGGGGGAGGGGGGAGGGAGGGAGGGGGAGGGGGGGAGGGGGAGGGGGAGGGGGGGAGAGGGAGGGAGAGGGAGGGAGAGGGAGGGAGAGGGAGGGAGAGAGGGAGGGAGGGGGAGTGAGGAGGGAGGGGGGAGGGGGTGATAGGGAGGGGGTGACGGGGAGGGGGGGAGAGAGGGGGAGAGGGGGAGGGAGAGAGGGAGAGAGAGGGGGCCCCTTCCTATGCCAACCTGTTCATGGGGAAATTGGAAAAGACTTTCCTTCAAAAACAACCCGTCCAACCCCTCTGTTGGCTCTGTTTCATCGATGATATTTTCATGATCTGGGCTGACTCCGAAAACAATCTTGAAACCTTTCTTCAAAGCCTACAAAACTTTTCATCCCTGACTTTCACCTGGCAATCCTCTTCTGAATGCATAGTCTTCCTTGATGTTGAAATTGGATTGGAGGACAGTGTCCTTCAAACTGATATTCACATCAAACCTACCGATAAACAACAATACCTTCACTATACCAGCTGTCACTCCAACAACACTAAACGCTCCCTACCCTATAGTCTAGCCACCCGCGCCAAACGTATCATTTCCTCTCCCAGAAACCTAAATAAATATAACAACCAACTTGTCACTGCATTCCAAAAGAGAGGTTACCCTACCAACCTTATTAAAAACCAAATCCGTTTAGCTCAGTCCCAAAACCAACCACAAAACAGAAGCAGTACCCAATGCTTACCCCTTGTCACTAATTACCTACAGAAACTCAAACAAATCCTGAAAGATGGCTTCAACATCTTAAAAGCTTCCCTTCACACTAAAAATCTCCTTGAAAAACCTCATTTAGACTTTCAGACAAAACAAAAACCTCGGCCAAATCCTGGTCCATCCAAAGTTACCTGATCCCAACATCCTGACCTGTCCTAAAGACCAGCAACCACCCGGTTCTAATCCTTGTAACAATAAATCTTGCAAAACCTGCCCTATTTATCTCCTAGCCACATCTTTTACCAGCTCCACTACCTCCTTAACCTACAAGATACCTGGAAACAACTCCTGTGATTCCACCAATCTAATTTATCAACTCCAGTGCCAGCACTGTCCTGCCCAATATATTGGCCTTACCGGTGAAACCCGTCGAAAACGCATGAATGGCCATAGACATGATTGCAAAGTCCAAAATCCTGAAAAACCTGAAAAAAACCCATACTCATCTCCATAGTCAAAATGTTGATCAGTGTTACACCACTAAAGTAATCAGATCCCTTCCTTCACATGCCAATAGTTCCATTGGATTACTCCGAAGATGGAATTAGTAGCACACCAATGGATAAAAAAATCCTGTGACCCACCTAATCTAAACATAAGATAGACCACTTCCCTTCAACCCCTTCCCCATCAGCAAACTTCATGTATATACTAACTGAAATACTGCATCTATACTTGAGTGTTGCTCTATGGATGTACAACCCCCACCACAGCCACCTACCCAGCAATAGTGGAAGCCATTTCAGCCATTCTCTCTCTCTCTCTCTCTCTCTCTCTCTCTCTCTCTCTCTCTCTCTCTCTCTCTCTCTCTCTCTCTCTCTCTCTCCCTCTCTCCCCCTCCCTCTACTCACCTGAAGGAAGTGCCAGTGGTACTGAAAATCTGTGTTTTTATGTGTTTCTTTTGTGTATGCCTTTTACAACTGTGAAGAATTTTTAAGCTATGATATGACTTTGGACAGTTTAATAAAATTCTAATGTTTTAGTTAGTATACATGTGACGAATCCTATTGTATATAATATATTATACTTAATGGATACTAAAGTTCTGATTCTGATTATGTTACTACTACTCTGTTGTTAGTGAACTTGTCTTTTAAGGTAAGTTTGATGATGTCCTATCTCTCCAATATACTAATTCCTGGCCTAGTGCCCTTTAACCTAACCTAAAATTGTAAAGTCACATTATTCCTTTTACTCTTCTTGCTTTCCATTTATGTTGTATCCTGCCTTCATGTCCTCTTCCATCATGAATCTTCCTAAGTGCTGGCTTAAACAATTCAAAAACCACTCCTTCCATCTAGCCAAATTATCCAGCCATATGTCCTTTCTCTCTATTTGTCTGGCCCTAGAAATTGTCCCCCTGGGCCTAACTTCTAAACCTGCTATATCTGCTATGCCTTCCTACATGCACAACAAAATCCTGGAAATCTCTAAGGGTCACACCCTTAAAACCATCCTTAATCTGTACAAAGAAGAACATAAAAAAACTGTTTCTAGCCTACTTGCCTGCTATGAACTGATCATATCCACCAATCCCCATCTTTCAATGAACTTACCAATACTTTATCACTGCCAACAACCTGATAACCAAACTCAACTAAACTAAACAAAAAAACTTTCCAAACTCTATTTACAAACCCTCCAAACAGCTGGATTCCTTCAAATTAGGCCTAACCTTGAATCCACCTATCCTCTTATTGGCCCAAAACCTAACCTAGCTGACCTTCTTAATATACCCACACCCATTGGCCAACTCCCTGTCCTTCCCAAAAAACTGTGTACCAACTCAATCCATCCAACCATTCCATATAATCTCTCAAACCATACCCTCTCCGAACCTGAACTGAGCATTTTGACTAAAGGCCTTACTTTCACTCCTACTTCTCACCTAGACCAGTTCTCCTTAGTTTCTGATGTTATTTCCTTTGGCCGCAACTTGAAGTTGAAGATGTTTTTTGAGAACACCTTCAACTCTAATTCTACAAACCTGCCTAACGCACTTCGTTATATATACCAACTGAAAATAACTGCATCAATACCTGAGTGTTGCTGTATGGATGTACAACCCCTACCACTTAACACCCCCTTGGGGTTATTATTTTTTTTAAATGACAGTAAAAATATTCTTATTCTTCACTACAATAACTGATAATTTTCATTTCCCTTCCTTATTAAAATCTCCATTCTCTGTCCTCTTTAGCTCCTTAACACAAATATGGCTGTTACCTAATATTGTCTCTTATTTCAGAATTTCACTCCAAACTTTTTAAATGTGTTTCTTAATATGAGTAAAAATGCAATGCGGTTTACTATTTCCATTATTTGACAGCACATGAACAGAATGTAGTACCTTGGTTGGATGGTCATGCTGTACCTAGATGTCCTTCATGTACTCGCTCGTTTCATCTCACTCGAAGACAACACCACTGCCGCCTGTGTGGTGCAATCTTGTGTCATGATTGTAGCTCCTTCCTACCTCTTCAATCTGCTTGTGAGTAGTTAATTTTATGACCAAAATCACACCTGTGACTGGTGGAAGAATGGCAATACCATTAAATTTAAATGTTCCTAAATAGATTGTAGTACTATATGATAAAAAATAAAAATAAATGGTAGCAGGTATAACTGGTACAAACTTTCTCCTTTCCCTTTGTTATGTCAGATTGTTTATTAAAAACAGATGTTCAATTAATCACATAGCCAGATTTCATGTAAACAACCTTCAAAAACTTGAGTTGTGGCTTCCAGCCTTCGGCCTCCAGGTCCAACTTAGTGGGGTGATAAATAATAAATAAAATAAAATATATGTAAGTAAAATTTTCATCTTTACTGAAAATGTTATCAAAATTGTTAGAATAAAGCTTGATAAATTGCATTTTAAAATGTTTTTGCCTGTAACAAAAATGTTATAACACAAAAACTGTTAAAGTTTAAGACAAGTGGTTTTTACTAAAATGTTTTAAATTGTAATTTACATATTTCCTGAAAATTTAATCAAAATCATTAGTGCTCCTTTTGTATGTTTTTTGGTCTAAAGATATTGGCTAAACACACCTACATACAAAATTTCATAAAAATTGATCCACCCGTTTGGTCTCCAGCCAAGTGCACATACACAGACACTCATAGGGACAGACAAAAACAATTTTTTTTTATAAAAACCACATTTTTTGAGTTCAGGGGGCCCTAAAATGATTGTTTGATCAACTTGTATGAGAAACTTTTTTGGATGATCACTATGCTTTCTCTATGCTAACACATATGGGAGAAAGAAAAAAGAAACAGCAGTTCTCTTTTGAGCAGAATTAATATTTATTCAGGTTTAGTGTTCAGGAGAAAAAAAAAAAAAAAATAAAAAGGCCTATTGTTGTGGGTTAATTAGTAATCAATTGCATCCTGTGATGCACCACAATGTGTACTGCTAAAATGGCTAAATGAAAAAAAAGGAATGTTTACAAAATAAGTAAATAATTAATAACCCTTAAAGTTGCTGAGTAAATTTGTATTTTTTCAATTAACACTCAATTTTTTGTATTGATATAATTGTTGTTTTCTCTAAAGTAATATTTTTTCTATTTTAATCAGTTTATTGCAAGGTTGAAAAAATAAATATAACTATGAGATACATTTTTTATATTTTTATTTATTTAAATCCTCTGGATTAATCATTGTGAAAATATTTACAATCCTACAGAATACAACTAGACTATGTAATAATAAAATAAAATAAATTATAACTTAAATAAATGAAACTGGAAAAATAATAAAGTTAAGGGCAAATTATGAAAGTTGTTAATCAAACAAGGCTAGTAATCGCGTTTGGAACACACAACAAGCGACTGAGCTCTAAGCGGACGTCATCTGTTTTCACATTATGCATATATACGCATGAAGTGCTAGCGGTAACTTCGAAAATGGTAATGATTAGTAAAAACATCATATTTATTACAGTCGTTGCCTAGTAACCAGTTCATATGATTCATAATCTAATAACAACCTAAAAATAGTGTTGAGCTTGAACCGTTGAGCTCGCTGCTGCGTATTTACTTTAATCTAAGTTTATAAATATCGACTAGCGTGAATATACGGATACAGTGTTATGGGCAATTGTACAAATGCGCATATATTCAGATTCTGCGTTTTAAGGGTTAAACATGTAAGAAAGTGAACCTGAACCTGTATACTGTAGTGAATTTATGACTGTTGAGAAACATGTAGTTTGAAAAGATAGCATTATCCCTCAGATCTAAGTCACTGTATTATTAAAGAAAGACTCCATTCTTACTACAAAGGAGCGCCTCTTACTCTAGTGAAACACTATTTACTGTACTAAATACCAAGGTCAGATTTGAATTATGGTAGAAACTCACTTAACCGACGTATACAGGCCGTGATGACGTCGGATGAGTGAAAATGTCAGATAATAGGGAATTGCAATAAAAACGCTAATTTTTGTTTAACTAAGTACTTTAATGCACTAAGAATTAACACTATAGTAGGCCTACTGAGCAAACAATCATTACTTTGGGTTATAGATCACAAAATAAAACTGAACGTAAGATCGGACAGTAAGCAACAAAATTAAGTATCTGCTCATTTAAAAATACAGTAGCTGACCAGTTACTTATTGGTGTATTGCATTGTTACGTAATTCACGTAATAGAGTTCATGTACTACAGCATACAATCAAATTTTCTAACAAATTAACCGATTTTCGTAGTATAAAAGTCAATTCCAGCCCAGGATGTTTTAGAAAATCAGACTTTTTTTATGGTGGCGATTTCGGGACAGGTATGTCGGTTGAAACGGAATGTCGAATAACAGCATGTCGGATAACGAGGCTCTACTGTAATTAAACTAGATAAATAATCTTGTTTTGGTGTGGTCAATACTATAATTGAATTATATAAAGTTTTAAGTGCTCCTTCATAGCCTCCTCTATATAATCTTTCTCAGGCACTAACAATGTTTAAATATTTTGAGACAAATGATTATTTTTATAAAACTTTACTTGAACATTTAATAAATTATCTAAAACCCTTAAAAACACATTTTTATTTTCAAAAATTTAAAATTGTTTTATTCTTACTAACATTATATGAGCGTCTTAGGAGTGCAATTATAAATCTTTTTGGAATCTTGTTCATTTTTCAGGTAAAATATTGGAAAAGCCCGAACTTATGCCTGAAGACACAACTGAAGCCTCATTGACTCTAAGGATTTGTCAAATTTGTCTTGGTGTAAGTAAATCATGAATATGTAGTAATAACACACAAAAATGTCCTATTGCAGTGATGTTCTTTTTCCACAAACACAAATAATGATATTATAAAGAGGGAAACACTTTATAAAATTCTCTCATAATAAAGTGTCAGTCAGTCTGTCACAAACACAACAAACACTCCCTGGATTATGTGTTATGATGGCACAGTCTGAACATTAAAGACAGGGAGACACTGTCAAAAATATAGCAAATACTGTCATTATTAAGGGTTATCCTGAAATACATTTTGGCTTGATATATTTATACAGTGAATTAGTATTTAATTGAATTGATATATTGATTGTATTTAATCAGTGAAAGTATATATAAAAAGTATGGTTTGTTGTCAACTACTATTTGTTATCTTTAAAAAAATTAAAAAGATAGAATGTATATCTATAACAAAATCCAAATTAAATACATTAAGCTATATTAGACCTGTCTCATTGATTCTATTTATGCTAGCTAATCCCTCTGTAAAAGAGTTCAGGGGCACTCTATAACTCTGTGATCCATTGTTTGGATATACTCTCCACAGTCACATGACTGATTTAGTGTCAATCCCCATTTATATTTCCAGTAGTTACATCTGCCCAGTGAGGTTCATCCCACCTACTGGTATTAACGGATTGATAATGATCTTATTTTGTCCATCACAACTGTTCCACACTATGGCCCAGCTAGTAGTATTGATTGAGAAATTTGATCTGCTCAATTGTAAAGCAGTACATAGAGGTTGGTTTTGAGATTTTAAGCCAACCTGAGATTTAAAAAATTGACTGATCTGACGTGGGAAATCCTGTATAATGGGGAGGTGTTAAGGTCTTATTGAATTCTTTAAGTAGTGCCTCCTGACGTTTTATCTTTGGGTGAATTATATTGCACAGCACCGGGAGGCAAGGAAGTTAAGTTGCCTTGAAAGTGCCACTAATAGCTCTCATGACACCATTAAGTTGGACATCAGTCACTTCATTGTGTACACTATTTAGTTTTGACTATCTTGACTGGATCCAAATCTTGGAGGGTGATGACAGTAAAGAATTCTGCACTTGTCTCTTTACTCAATACACCATCGCAAATGGTCTTTCTCACTCGGTGAACACGATATGAACCTTGGAGCATCTTGTGTTCCATGGGACCAAGACATTGAAGTCTGGTTTTCCTAAAGACGTCACTAGTGATGAATTCAAAAGGACCAAGGCGAACGCAAAAGTGTCCGTCTATCTTCAGATGAACACTAGAGGTGTAAACGGTGTCACATGTCACGATGCGATGAGGGTTTTGTTAAGGGCACTGTGTTCCGCATCAGAAGAGACCAGTAACAACAGTTGTACGCAGGACTGGTTCGTTGGCTCCCCAAGTTGTTTCAGCAATATTTTATTTATTTCAACGCCAGTGGCACTTTATACTGACTAATCAAACGTTGTTATGGGACAACAGTCCAAACCTATCAAGCTAAATTTAGTTAAATTTCTCGGGATTGAAGTTAGGAGTGCTAACCGTTAGGCTAGCAAGAGGCCCTATGATGTACAGTTGATGCTATATAATCCGACATTTATGGGTCCCTGTTGGATTACAAAGAGTGTCTGGAATACAGAGAAGCTATATGTAGTGCATATGCTATGTCTAATGTGTGTACATTAAATAAAGCTTAGGAGATACTTTACTATATGTTGTTTTGTTAAAATGCAAAAAAATGTAAAAGGACTGTTTTGTTGTTAAAGGGTAATGAATAAACACATGAAATACAAGTCAAGATGAAATGTATTTTGTTATAAAATGGTGGGTATTTTGAGCATCGGATTATATAGCATCAACTGAAATATATTGTAATACATTTGCCCTGGTTTTGATTTTAGATACTGTTTTTTGAAGATGACCTTCATTAGCGATCAATCTGTTACTCCCAGGTACAATGGTTGATCATCGTGGTGGAGCGTTACACTATTTAGAAATATTTTCAATTTTCGATTTTGCTAGTTGGTTACTTAGGTAGGCCACTTCAGTTTTTAATAGGTTAGGATTTAACTTCCAGGTTCTAAAATATTATTTGAGGGTTGCAAGGTCACTTGTGAGTGTTTCTTCATTAACACTGAAATCCTTGTGTTGATAAATATTTTTTCAGTAGCAGTGAAAGCCTTGTGTCGATAAGTTAAAGCAATATCATCTTGGGTTTGTGTGAAGGTTACCACTATACAATTTGTTCTTGAACAAAATGGCCTATTTTAGACCTATTATAGAGTAATATAGGAAGCTATAGGTAGCATAAGTTTGTTGTTCATTGGTAAATTAACTCATACACACTTAAATGGTAAAATAAGAATGTAACAAGAAGCAAAATCAATAAAATTGTTAATTTAATTTGTTTTACAATCCCTTAATAATCTTACCTTTCAGTGACCACAATACAATGAACATGAAAACCTGATTTCATATGGCTTATCAACATTATAAAACTATTTTAGAAGGGTATCATATTTACTAAAAATTAAAGCAACGCCCGATTATATTTCATTAAAATACAGACTGTATTTATTCAAAATTAATTTGTTCAATTTTAGTACTTGGAGACCAGACAACAACAAAAAGATAATTCAGCCTCAAAAAGGATCATTACTCAATTTTATGAAAGACTAAGCGAATATAAAAAGGAAGCAGATTCTGATTTAGAAATGTATCAGAAGATGCACAGATCCTTAAGGTAAATAATTTATTTCAGAAATTTAATATTCGATTCCAATAAATTTATGCTTTGAAATATATTAAGTATTATTATTGTAGTATTACTTATTACTCTTTACTTTTACTTTTACTTTTACTATTACTTATTACTTATTATTATTCAATAAGTAGTATTACTTATTGAAATACATATTTCTTAAGTAATCAAATATTGAAAAAAAGCGCAGACTTTTTTGGCCTCAAAACAAATGTCATATTCAAGTATGAGTATGGTAAGTAGGTGAGCCCATTTACATAAAACAATGTGGAGTATTAGAGGCTTGTATCACAAAAAGTGCCTCAACAATGTCTAAGTTGGGTGTCTGCATGCTGTTACCAGCGCTAATTTGCTGTAGGATTTTTCTTGCTTAATTTTTTTTTTTTAATTTATTGTTTCCTTTTTGTCAAGATGCAAACATTTTATTTTTATAGTAAGTCAAGCTTACCTAACAGTGTTCATCTCATTTAAAGTTAGTTGATCTTCTAGGTTTAACATCTTGAAATACTAAGCAAGCACAGTAATAGTGGAACCATTTATTGATAAAGTCAATCATAGTAAATATAAGAATCTACCAAAAGTATAATCTCTTCAGTATACTTTCAATCCTCAGCATACGAGTAAACGTAAATGAGAAATAACAGTGTATCTATTCCTCATTGTTGGTCCATTTTTAGTTGTTAATATCATTCATGTGTAGTAGCTGAGAGAGATAAGGAGATTCATGAATGGAAAGAAGAGAGAGGTATTCTCAGGCTGGGAGAAGAAGAGGTGAAGAAGGAATCTAGTTTTAAGTACTTAGGGAGGATGGTAAATGGGATTAGGAGATAAATAGAAAGGGGGACAAGCAGGGCCTTGGACTGGATGATGGTGAGCAATTAAGTGTAAATTGGTACTTTATATAATATATTTTATACCTATAAAAACATATGCATTGAAGACATGGATTATGGAAATGGGAAGAAGAAATACAAGTAAAATACTAAAATTTAATTCCAGGAGTAAGTAAAGGTTCTGAATAATTGGAAATTGAATCACTTGAAAGCAAATTGGTGGTGACTAACATCATGATTTAATTGAGAACAATATGCTGCAGTGTGTACATATTCAAGAGAATAAGGAAATAAAATTTGCTAATGCCATGAAAGAATTACATACGAAGATTGACTTAGTCCTAGAGAATGACTGATGAAATTGATTAAGGTAGTGAAGAAGAGAGGGTGTGGCTAACATCTTGAAAGACGTAGATTTGTTCCTGGCAGGCCTATTATCAGTGGAAGTAATCCCAAAAATGTAATACCATTGATTAGAAACAACTCAGGAAGTAATATATGAGGGTTATCCAGAAATCACTTCTTATACTACCTGGGGCAGAAAAGAGTGGGGTTTATTGGGTGAATGCAGTGCAGCTGTAATGCCTGCCTCAGTACGAGTCTGGCAGTGGTATGGGAAAGTTAAATCTATGAACTATGTGCTGTATATGGTGAGGGTATTATTAGTGACAGTGCAACAAGAAAATGGTATTGCTGGTCTCAGGAAGGACAGACTAACATTCCTGGTAAAAAAAGAAGTTGCTGACCATATTATGTGACAAGTGAATGTTGCAAGGTAAATGGCAAAGTTTGGAAAAAATGTTCACTCTTTTGGAATTATAGGGCTTTTTCTTTTTTGCAGGTATCAAATGTGTCCTATAAGCCAATCACAAGTTTTGTGCTTTCTGAGTACCATAACTCATATGCAATAAATTTTTTGCAATTTCTTTTTTTTTGAAGAAAGAAAGAAATATGTTGTAAGTCATATTTTCGTTTTTCTACAAATGTTTTTCAAAACCCTTACAAAAATCCAGGATTGATGATGTCTTTGATAAAGTCAATTTATTCAATTATGGGTTATTATAGTATTTTTCTAAAAGCCTACATTATAATGTTTTAGTATTAAACCAGCTGTTGACAATTTGTAAACATAACATATGTTTTTAGTTTTCCTATTTTATAATTTATATTCGTGTTATCAACAATCATTCCTTTCTTTGACTGTGCAACGTTTTATTTTTCATCAATTTGTTAGTATCAATAACTAATAATGTTTAATAAACTATTTGTGGAAATGAACAGTGTTAAACCAATCATCATCCACTACATAGAGCCACGACAAGTTGGTTTGCGACGAGGTAAATATAAACAACAGATCAACTCAAATTGGAAGTTCCGTTATTTAGGCCTAGGTTAATCAAATATTCAACAACATAGGTATAAATCAAATATAGAGCCAGATCAATTTAAGCAATTTTTAGAAATTTTTAGAAAGCTATGATCACTACTTTGGTAAGTAAGCTTTCAACTTCTACAACACCTCACGATACAAAGAAAAATTATGATAGCCAATGTAACCTATATTTAAAATTTTGACAATTTTGATTCTAAAAAGGAATATTTTTCAAACTACAAAAACGTTTTGAAAATTATATCCAAATGAAAAATGTTGAATCAAATAAAATATATTGTGCTAAGCTCTTATTAAACTCAATTGGGCCAAGTAATATACAGTAGACTCGTGATTATCCGAGCCTAGATTAACCGAGCCCTCGGTTAACCGAGGCAAAAGTCGGAGAGGGCGGGTCACAACCGTGTTGGTTATCGTAGAGATTAAATGCGTGTGGATGTGAATTTACGCGAATATAGCGATTCACGCATCAGGAATGCCTCTACCGGTCGCTGCTAGGTCGAGCCGGAGTTCTCGGAAGTCAACCCACCCCCTTTTATTAGGAACTGAGTTTATTGCAGAATTGTTCTAATTTTGTCAGTCGTCCTCGTCAGTCAGTCTGAGTTGTCTATCTAACGTGGTTGTTTGCTGCATTTTTATTGTTCCAAAGTAACGGCGTATTACAGTATTTTAAAACCGGTTAATTTTTAAGTGTTTTAATTTAATGTTTCTTAGTTTGTAGGCCTATTTAATAAGTGGTTTTTAGTTTTGTTTCATACGTTTAATTATTTTTTATAAGTTCATTTTTGTGTGTGTGAAAGAGAATCTTACTGTGCAAAATGAGTTTAAAGCGGAAGCGAGTAGTGGTTTCCTTAGAAACAAAATTAAATGCGATTAAAAGGTTAGAAAAAGGCGAATCTATAAAGAAGGTTGCTGCAGAGTTGGGTGTCGGTGAAGTGACTGTTGGAGATTGGAGACGAAAGAAGAAAGAAATCGAACAGTGGGTTAACCAAAGTGCGAGTAGTGGGAGTGGCTTAAGGCGGAAGACAATGAAGAAAGGAGATCATGGTCAAACATCGGAAGCGCTATACTTGTGGTTTTCGCAGTTGAGAGGTATGGGCAGCCCTATAAGTGGACCCATGCTCCAAGCTAAAGCTCTTGAATTTCATAGGAAATTTAAGGATGGGGAGGAAAATTTTTGTGCTAGTGAAGGATGGATGGATACCTGGAAGAAAAAATATGGCATCCGACAATTAAATATTTGTGGTGAGAAGCTTTCTGCCGACCCATCTGAAATTGACAGTTTTTATTCAAAACTTGAAACCATAATCTTAAATGATGGACTTACGTCAGATCAAATTTTTAATTGTGACGAAACCGGGCTCAATTACAAAATGCTTCCATCGAAAACGTTAGCAGCTAAAAATGAAGCAAATGCACCCGGTTACAAAAAAAGTAAAGAGCGAGTGACAATCATGAACTGCTGCAATGCTTCCGGTTCATTAAAATTAAGACCCCTATTAATAGGGAAAGCCAAAAACCCAAGGGCATTCAAAAATGTTCAAGTAAATTGCTTGCCAACAGTTTACAAAAACCAACAAAATGCATGGATGGACTGTACCATTTTTAAAACATGGTTTTTTAACGATTTTGTCCCAGTTGTTGAGGCATATTTAAAGCAGAAAAACTTGCCCCAGAAAGCATTGTTGTTGCTAGATAACGCGCGATCTCATCCGGATGCAAGTGACTTAGTTAGTGGTCAAATAAGAGCAGTTTTTCTTCCACCCAACGTGACATCGCTCATCCAACCCCTAGACCAAGGTGTTTTGGAAGCAATGAAGAGAAACTATCGACGAAGGCTTCTCCAAGTGTTGCTAGCCAAGTTAGATGAAGGACTGACGGTAACGGATGCACTTAAGAAAATCACTGTCAAAGACGTTGCTTATTGGATTGCATCTGCGTGGGACGACGTAAAAGTGTCCACGATTCAAAAATCGTGGAAAAACATATTCCAAATAAAGCACAAAACAAACGACACGCAAAAGGAAACTGACGACTGTGTAGTCGATTTAGCCAACATAGTTAATCATTTACCAGTTGAAGAACCAATCATAAATGAAGATGTAATCAATTGGATTAATGGAGACGAAGAAATGGAATTGTCAGACGACGCAATTGCCGATCTCATTGTAAACAAAAACAATAATGAAGAAGAAGAAGATGAAGACACAGATGATGCTACTCCAAAGATTACTCATTCCGAGGGATTGAAGTTACTTGAAGGAGCACTCGCATATGTTGAGCAACAAGAGGAATCAACTCCATTCGATGTCCTCCATTTTCAACGTTGGCGGAACATTGCGGCATCAAAGAGAGGCACGAAACTTACGCAAAAGTCAATCAAAGACTTTTTCAAACATTAATATTTACTGATTAAGGTAAATGTTTTTGTATTTTATATAGTTATATGTGTTAGTTTATTAGTTTGTACTATTAGTATGTTAATGGTAACACAATTATCGATTTTTACGCGTTTTTCTTATCAGTACAACCCATCTCGGGATTATCCGAGTTTTTTGTGTATCCGAGGTGGTCTCGGTCCCAATTACCTCGGATAACCGAGAGTCTACTGTAGTTTCTTCACTTTCTGCATCCAAAATGTCTAATGAACTATCTTACGATGAATTAATCAAACTTTTAGAAGATCAACTTGAGCCTAAAAAGAACGTTCTAGTCTCTCAACATCAGTTTCTATCAATTTATCAAATGGATCAACAATCAATTTCAGAGTTTGTAACTAGCCTAAGGAGTAACATAAAAATTGTTAAATTTGTATCTCCCTATAAATGCAAAACGTCAATAGCTGATATTTTTCTCAGAACTCAGTTCATACGTGGAATTAAAGATAATTCTATACGTGAATATTTATTACAATCTGATGTATCAGAATATAAAGATATTGTAGTTAAAGCAATAGCCTTAGAAACATCTAAGCTAGACTCCAAGTTAATTGCTCTAAACAATCATCATCAATAAGCTTACCAGATATCAACAAGGTTTCTCATTCCTAGTTACAATAAACAAATGAATTCCCCATCTCAACATCACAATTCCAATAAACAAAAATCAAGACCTACTTCAAAGTCTCGAATAAATTATTATTAATTTTCGAATCAACGGATTATGTTTACGTTGCGGAAAGTCAGCCCATTTGTCAAGGGATTGTTGTACAGACAAAAACAAGCTCAAATGTTCTTGATATTCTAGACTAGGGCATTTAAAAGTTTGCATTAGTTCACTTTTAACAAAAAGGTATAAGCCAAACAAACAATCAACTAATCAGCTAATACGCACGAGTATCAGTACGGTATCCAAAACATCGTTGATATATTTTAAACTGAGCGATGGCAACAGAGAAGTTTTATGTTTATGTTATCTTTGAAAACACACCAGTCAAATTTGAAGTAGATTCTGGCTCAGGATACACATTTCTACCCCGAGACATGTTCAATAAATTAAATCTCAATCTTAACCTTCAGCCTACAAACATTATTTTTAGATCTTACACACAGAAAGTTTTTACTCCTTTTGGCAAAGTGGAAGTTAATGTAGTTACAAGTCCAACACCTTCAAAGGCGAGATTTACATGGTACCAAACAACTACCCACCCATATTAGGACGAGTGTGGATTTGAAATCTTAAAATTGACTTATCTGAAGTTGACACTCAACAAGTTACTTCTCATCCTATCAATACTATCGATGAAAACGACGTGGTATCAGCTTTCCCAGTAAATTAAAAAAAAATAGGCTGTGTATCAAAATACAAAGTTACACTCAAGCTCTGTGATGGTGCCAAACCTTTGTATAATCGAGAACATAACGTTCCATATGCACTTCGAGAGAAGCTCAACCACGAGTTAGATTCTCTTGAAGCTGAGGGGATCTTCACAAAGGTTTCTCCATTTGTCATCATTCCTAAAGCAGATGGAGGAGTACGCCTCTGCGTCGACTAAAAAGTAGGAGTGAACAAAAAACTGATAAACTCTCACTATCCAATCAAGAAAACTGAGGATCTATTAAATAGCCTGCGAAATTCCAAATATTTCTGCCGTTTGGATTTGTATAAGGCATATTTACACATCCTAGTTAATGAACCATCAAGTGACATACAGACTACAACAACCCACCGAGGAACATACAGGATGAATAGACTCTCCTTTATCATCAAAACTGCTCCTGCAGAGTTCAACCGTATTATCGACCAAATTCTACACAAGACCGAATACTACTTAGACGACATCGTAGTCCACGGCTCAACAATGGAAGACTGCAGATCAAATCTCTATGCCTGCCTCAATCAACTACAGAAATTTGATCTTCATTTAAATCAAGAAAAATATTCATTTTTCAAAGAGCGGATAGAGTTCCTTGGTCATGTAGTTGAACACAACAAAATCTTAAAATCACCAGAGAAGATCAACGCAATCCTGAAAATGAAACAACCCACATCAATCGAAGAAGTCAGAAGATTGTAACTTATTATTCACGATTTATTCCTAACCTTTCATCCCTAACAGCACCTTTGTGACAACTTCTAGCCAAGAATGCAAAATTCTATTGGAATACAAAATGCAATCTGGCTTTTGATCCACTCTAGCGGGAAATTGCTAGTGAACGAGTGCTTACAACGTTTGACCCTACCTTGCCCATCCAACTCGCTTGCAATGCTAGCCCTCATGTTGTCGTGGGGATACTTTCACACATCATCAATGGACAAGAACGTCCAATTGCTTTTGTGTCTAGATCTCTAACTCAAACTGAACAACATTATTCACAGTTGGACCGGGAGGCGTTAGCCATAGTCTTCGCAGTAGGGCATTTTCATCAATATGTGTTTGCTAGACCTTGCAAAGTAATAACTGACAATCGACCTCTTGTAAGAATTTTTCACCATAACGCCAAAATACCACAAATGACATCAGCTCAACTTCAGAGATATGCCGCATTTCTATCAGGTTTTAATTGAAGTTGTTACAAAAAGGATCAGAACACTCTAATGTGGATTGCCTATCAAGAGCGTCGATTGAATCAACATCCCATGCTAAAAATTTCATCAACATCAAATTAAATCAAATCTGCAAATCAACTGTTGAAGTAATTTCAACACTTGATCTTACATACAAAACCATTCGAGAAGAAACCAGGGGAGATCCAAATTTATCAAACTTATTGAAAGAATTGCTTTAAAGAAATATAGAAGACTCAGAATTTACCATTTCTGGTAACATCATATTCAAAGGTTCACGAGTCGTCATACCAGCAAGTCTTCAAAACTCTGTCTTTCAAGAACTTCATCACACGCACATCGGATCAACAAAAATGAAACAACTTGCCCGTCGTTACATATACTGGAAATGTATCGACAAAGACATAGAGAGAGTTGTTTGAGGGTGTGCAGCATGTGCTTCAACAAGGAACAGCCCACCCAAAGCTCCTTTACACCCTTGGGAGGAACCAGAACACAACTGGCAACAGATTCACATCGACTACGCCGGGCCGTTCCAGAAGTACAACTTTCTAGTTATAATAGATGCTAAATATAAATGGGCAGAAATTGAGGTATGTATAGCAGCGCCAACTTCATCTTCAACAATAGAAATGCTCCAGAATGTATTCTCTCGCTATGGATTCCCAGAAGTTATGGTGTCAGATAACGCATCAATCTTCACCAGTGAAGTGTTCCAGCAGTTCTGCAAAGAAGGAGGAATATTTCAAAAATTTATAGCACCGGGTCATCCAGTGACAAACGGATTAACTGAAAGAAATGTCCAAACTCTGAAACATCAACTTGCAACAATGATTCAAGAGCCTTACACCATGAAACAGAAGGTACGGGAAATACTCTTCAGATATCGAGCTACGCCTTTAGCAAGCAGGAAGACACATTCAGAAATATTTCTATATCATCAAATCAGAATAAAGTTGGATGCTTTAAAACCACCCCATATCTTAAAGTCCTCTATACTGAATACAAAATTCAGGCAACTCAAAGTTGGAGACAGAGTACAAGCCCGCTACTATATAAATAATAAACATGTTTGGAAAACAGGATCAATTATAAGAAAGTATGGATACTACAGTACTTGATCAGACTGGACAACGGATATATTTTCAAAAGACATATCGACCAGTTGAGACTCAAGGAAATTTTAGCAAAGACGAGTGTACGACTAAAGTGTTTCCTTCAATCCTAATGTTCAAGAAAAAGACATCAATTTTGAAGAAATGCCTAGACAACACCTACCATTTGAGGATATGACAACAATCCTTTCACAACAACAAGACGATGAACAATCTCAACATGTACTTTTGAAAATCACATATTGAGATTGTTTCCCACAGGGAATGAAAATCTACCAGAACTACACTGATCGAACAGAACTCATTGTCAGCCTGGATACTTGAAAGATTACATCACACATTAACTGTACATATTCAACCTACCTTCTTTTGTAATTTTAAACAATTTTTTTCTCTTATATCTTTCTTAATAAGCGTGAGAGAGTTAAAGTATTTTTCTAAAAGCCTACATTATAACCAATGTTTTAGTGTTAAACCAGCTGTTGACAATTTGTAAACATAACATATGTTTTTAGTTTTCCTATTTTATAACTTTTATTTGTGTTATCGACAATCATTCCTTCCTTTTACTGTGCACCGTTTTATTTTTCATCAACTTGTTAGTATCAATAACTAATAATGTTTAATAAACTATTTGTGGAAATGAACAGTGTTAAACCAATCATCATCCACTACATAGAGCCACGTCAGTTATCCAAAATAATAACAAAAATGCCAAGTAGGAAAAGACATGCTGCATCCATTGATATCCCATGAATGATACGAGGTACGTCCAGAAAGTAAGTTCCGTTTGGTAATAAAAATAATTTGTCTACAGATACAGAAAAAATATTTATTGCACTAAAATCTACAACTCTTAAACTACTTTTCTACATAACTGCCGAAATTTTGCAGGCATTTGTCATAGCGTGGCACAAGTTTTTCTATGCCTTCTTCATAGAAGGTTGCCGCCTGTGTCTTCAACCATTTGGAAACATTTTCTTTCAGCTCTTCGTCATCGTTGAAGTGTTGACCGCCAAGGAAAGACTTCAGATGTAAGAACAGATTTCAAGTTTCATCTCCTGTGACTATCTGTGACAGAAAATCTTCACCGCCTTCATCATAACGGTTCAAAAACTGAAGTGCACTATCCATCCGTTGTTTTGTGTTGCTCAGTAAGAATTTTCGGCACCCAACGTGAGCAAAGTTTTCGAAATTTCAGTTTTTCGGTAACAATTTCATGAATTAATGATCGTGAGATTTGGGGGAATTCCATAGCGAGAGCACTCATTGTAAACTTACGGTTTTCCTTGATCTTCTCATCAATCGTGTGAACCAGTTCTTCTGTAATCAAAGATGGACGCCCACTTCGTTCTTCATCATGCACTTCATTACGTCCTTCATTAAACTGTCGGACCCATCTTCTCACCATTGAATCACTCATCGCATTTTGTCCGTAAACCTCGCAAATTTGCCGATAAATGTCAATCGGTTTCACTTTCTTAGCATTCAGAAAACGAATCACAGATCTGATTTCACAAGCGGTGGGATTTTCGATCAACACCGACATTTTAAACAAGCACAACAAAGCGTACAAGACTGACAGCGATCTCAAAATGGCGCACGTTTCTTCTCCTTGATACAGAGCGTCTGCCGCGCATGCGCGGAACTGCGATCGCAGCGCTGCAGCGGATATAAATGGAAACGGAACTTACTTTCTGGACGTACCTCGTATTTGGTTGAATAGATTGGCAGCATGACATGAATGAAGTTTGTCTAGTAGCAGATTAGAAATTACTTTCACAATTATACAAGACAGACGCTTAGCTACTTTGGTCTTCAATTAATTGTTTAGTGTTGTTGATGAGTTATGTTTCCTTGTATATTTATTAATAGATTATGTATGTTAGTTTAATCTTTCAATCTGTTTTTTTTATAATTCTGCTAACAGATTTGCTATTCATTGTAATTTTAATTAGCTAAATAATGAAAATATACAATTGTTTTTTTAGAGAGAATTATTTAATTTTATTTTTGTCTATGCCAGTGGCATTTTTAAACTAATATTCATACGTTGTTCAGAGACAACAGTCCAAACCCCTATAACAAATTTAAGCGGTGGACCTCCCGGGATTTGAACCCGTGACCTTCTGCATGGAAACCGAAGTGCTAACTAACTACTAGGCTAGCAAGAGGCCTGTGATTACTGGTAGTGAAAGAAGAGTGGAGAAACTAATTTATCCTATTTTTCTTCTTTATAAAATATCTTTTCAGACTTCTTTATAACAATTTATAATGAGAAATACATATACTTCAGTAAAAATTCATCTGTACTTGTAAAGTTTTCAAAAAAAAAAAAAAAAAAAAATATTAGAATGAATGATTGTTAAATTTACAGACATAGTATTTTTGTTCTAAAATAAGTTTTTATACCATGCTATTCACATAGTTAATATTCTACAACATACAGTGTAAATACTAGTAAGATTAGATATACATAACATAAATATTGCAGTTTAGATGTATATTATCTGTATAGGCTGTATAACATAGGCCTAAGTATGTTGTTTATAAAATTCTAGCTGTAGTACTCGCTCATAAAAAATTCAAACTTGTCATATCTTTTGCTTCATCTTATTGAATACCATGTATATATCTTTCAAAAGTACATTTTCTAACAATAGGAATTTGAACAAAAATTCTAAATTGTATACTTCCAACTCATTCTTGTCGAAACTGGCAAACTTAACTTCCGTTTCTCACAACTTCTGGAATTGCAGGTGGCATTAGAAATTACAGGTTTAGTTCAGTTTAGATGAATTCTATTGTGTGATAGTAACGATCAGCTTGTGCCATATTGTAATATGGCTAGCGTTTCTCATGGTGAAAAGAAGAAGAAGTGTATTATTAGTGTATTACTTAAAGTGTTAATTTTAAGAGAAAAGTGATCAATGTAAATATTGTAGTACGTAATGCGTTAATTACAATTATAATAGCAATTTGTTCTAGAGAACAGTATTTGAAAGCAAAACTCAATACTGAACTAAGATTTTGGCTCACTACCTCAAACCTCGCTATCATGAATACTTTTATAACACAAATATGTTTCAATTTCCATCAGATTTAAGGTATCAAGGTTCTACCACAGATAACTAACTCTACACAGATGGCTCATAGTATACGGGAAAAGCGTAGGGCTGGTTAAGGAATATCTAGGCAACACACACTACACGATCGTGAATTTAGGATGCGAAGTTGTCACATTGAACAAGTATTAAATCTCAATTATTATTATCAGCTGATATTTATTATTTGTTGTTAATATGGTTAGTTGAATGAGTTCAATCTGGCAACGCCACCCAGTTGACAGCCGCTCGATACGCTTTAAAACGGACAGTTGACACACTACGAAAAAATTGTTAACACTCTTTAGGATGGGAATGAGCTATCTGGATAGAATTATTTATCTGTGGTTCTACCGTGTAAAAAAAATAAAAATGGCTACCTTACTATTTTTCATCAAACATTTTTATCTCTTTTTTTCGTTCAGTTAATACTGAACATTTCTGGCGCTAACACGGTTAGTAATAGTTTTATTGCAACTCTAACCATATCTATGACCAGGACAAAATTCCGCACAATTGGGCAGATATAAACCATGTAGTAAAATGTTCATGTAAACCTGAGGAGAAAAAAGAAACAAGAATATGAGTTTTTTTTTTTTTTTTTAGCGGAAAAGTCGGGAAAATAATGAAAGTGAGGAAAAACGAACAAATGTTTTGTTCATAAATATAGCATGACCCCTATCGTTATATTTGTGACAAAAACAATCAAAAACAATTATGTTTTTCCTTACTTTCATAATTTTCTTGAATTTTCTGCTGAAAATAAAAATAAATCTTGTTTCTTGATTATTTATTTCAGCTAAACAATCGACAAGACTCCTGTTTTATATAATTACACTCTGTACATTTTGGCTGTATTGGAATTATGTACAAAAATGTATTATACCTTTTGATATTGTTCAAAATATTTTGAATTTTTGCAATGAATTATGTTTTTTAATTTCATTCTCACAATAAATAATGTTATAAAGATCCAAGTTATTGTTTATAAAGCTACATATTTTGGGAATAAACTCCATATACAATTGTATGCAGCTCATGCTTATTTAGTATTTTCTATGAATAATCATAAGGCTTGTAAGGTAAGCTCTCTACTACCTTGCTGTAGAGTAAAATTCCAACTGTATAGCAAAGGAATACAGCATTTAAAAAATACAGTATTTGACTTTCTCATGCAATATTTGTTTTTAGACAGTAAAATTCTTGATTCTTAAGAAACATTTGGGTGCCCGCCAGTTTTTTTACCTGAATTGTCAGCACTGCTAGAGTTAATATGGGAGGAAAGTATATAAAAGTAGCTAATAGTTAGCGCTTTACCTTTAATATTTATGTTGTTAAAATAGCTCATAATGTACTGCTGTATATTTTATACCTAAACGGAACTTATTTCCCAGATAAACTTACTCTTGTTGTATTTTTGCTTGGTTTAACACTTCCTACAGTTTAACACTTCCTACAGTTTGTATCTTTGTGTTATGTTTAGCTTTTGTCAAGTTTTTACTATCTATATTATTAAAATTATATTCATATTAGCAGACAGCTCTTGCTTCGCTCCAGGGTGGTTTTCTATGCTTGCTTACCCTTCCCTCCATGGTTCTCTCTATTCCTGCTGCTGTTCTCTTGGATAGCAACATTTATAGTCTAGTAACTCCTCTTAAGGCTCTTCTTTAGGGAGTTGCAAATTAGTGCGATAATGCCAGAGTTAGTAGGAATGACCTTAAACATTTTATAATGAAGACCAAATCAGCCTAACTTTAGTGTCATGTTTATGTTTTGTTTTGTTTTTTTTTTTTTTT
This sequence comes from Stictocephala bisonia, assembly GCA_035578905.1. Taxonomy (NCBI): domain Eukaryota; kingdom Metazoa; phylum Arthropoda; class Insecta; order Hemiptera; family Membracidae; genus Stictocephala; species Stictocephala bisonia. Next base: position 45,676 of record JAQJVL010003353.1, read on the forward strand.
TTTGTATCAGCTGACCAAAATAAATTATTAAATTAATGCCAATGTTACTCTGGAAAAAAGGAAACGTTGAGGGGCTGTTTCTTAACTTTAGGAATAGATTGAGAAATCCATCCTTAGTTAGTCTTTAAGATACAACAGCTAACTTCCCTCCAAATTTAATAAAAATCTGTTCTGTAGTTTTGAAGATTTTGTGATGGATCATTTTTGGATTTTATCATATTAAGATTACAGAAAATAAGATTCTTGCATTTATCTTTTTAGAAAATGAAAATTTCATTTAATTTTAAAATGATAGCCTCAATAATTTGAACATGTAATTATACTTAGTTTTAAAGCAAGCCAAAGACAAAGATATTTGATATACAATACCATTACGACAAATTACTCTATATCTAGTACACCAAGACAACAAATTGTTATAATTAAATCAATAATGTCATAGTTAAAAATAAATAAAAATTAAAACTCCTATATTATTTCATACAAATTCTCAGTTGTAAAGAAGATTTCCATTAATCCAATCATATAATTTATCTTTAAAGTTGTTAATTCCAGTTAGTCTTGCAGCATTAGGCAGTTCATTTAAAAAAAACATATGCAAGTTATCTTGTGAGATTTACCGAGGCACTTGGCCTGCACGTGAGGGGAATAATATTAGGAGTGGAGGGGATGCACTCTCAGTCCCACCACTGTTATACCCCTCCATCATGTGACTGATCTCTTACCATCTTGTCGGTTGAACTGCGTTTGCAGCGCCTCTCTGTATAGAAAAGAATTTATTTTCATTTCCTTTGTTGTTTGTTTACATTTATTATATCGGTCAATCAGAAAGGTCGTTTTAATTTGAATTAAAACGTCTCATTTTTAATTTGAATTAAAACCTCTTATTGCTAAGATAAAAAAAAACATATGCTTTCTTTGCAAAGTCTGCTCTGAAGTAGGCACATTAATTTGCTTATAAATTAATAAATGATAATCACTAGATTAATAAACAAACAAATAAAAATAACTAAACGCATCATTTATTAATTATTTAGTAATAATTGTCACAGTTAATTATTTATCTATTAACAATAACAAGGTTAAGTCAGGTTGTAAACAAAAATTTGAATTTCAGATTATTTTATTTTCTATTTTTATTTACCATATGACACACACTAACTCAGCGGCTCCCACTCCAATTAGTGTACTGCACATTGCCTGGCCAAGTGCCTCGGTAAACCTTGCGAGTTATAATTTGTAGGGCTTAAGCAGTAATCACGTTCAGACAAGATAGATATATGTTCCAGGTTTCTGGCTTTAATGTTTATGAAATTACATTTTTAGTGTATTACATGATAAGGCACTTATACATTTTTTTTTTCAGTAATGGAGAATCAACGTACAATTTACATGATGCACAATCGCTGAGGATAAAAATTATTCATCTTGCAGAAAATATCGATGGACTCAGGTAATTCTATTTTTAATAACATCCTATTTGTTGTGACGGTATAATTCTTATTAATATAAGTTGTACAACAACAAAATCACAGATTTGAATTTCTTGCATGCCCAATAATATAGGTAAGGTAACTTGTTGTTAGTTAGCGTGTATATATGATCTGTAAGCCAGTTAAAATTTAACCTTTGCAGTCAGGACACCGATCATATGAATGTCCCCCGAGGACACAAGTCCACGGACATGACCCAAACAGTTCTTCTAGCCGTACAAGTTGTCCTATCAGGACACACGTCCATGGAGGAGACTCATTTCAGTCAGTTCAGTCAGTTGCTACAAGTTACATGTCCACAGATAGGACCCACTGTATTGCTTTTATTTTACTTTTCCAGAATTATATTTGATCAATGTTGTAGGTTTTATAAATGTGACAATGATTTGGCAAAGTTCGAGACTATGTGAAAAATATATTACTGAATTTAACTACCATATTTATTATATATACAATAGTCGCCTCTAAATAACCTCCTGACTCAGGCTAAATGTAATGTTTATTACTAGATATTTTTTGAAACAATTGACTGGTGAGTGCTGAAATCACATAAGACGGCAGTCATACCACTGATGAACCTCACATTTCTAATAGCTTTCTTGTTGGGCTAACTGTCTCACTGACACACTGAGTCGGCACTGGTAGTGCAGTGCTGTAACCCAGCTACTTGAGGACATTGTAGGTGTCAACTATGCTTGGTCCTCTTAATACCAACACTGCATGGGGTCTGCTCAATGGTTGCCATCGAGAAGTTTATCCAGAAGTCTGAAGTGTCTATGTTGTGGTAGTCAAGGTTCAGATGTTGTATAGGGAAGAGAACTGAGTGTTAGGCTTGTCAATTAGCTGAAAATCAGATCAACATTTTGTGATTCAGATTCCACATAAATCTGCAGGTCCCTTAGTTGCTGTGGCTATTGGGCTATTTATAAATAGCTCTTTCTGAGGAACAGTCGATCTTAGTTAGTAACAGTGATTACAGTCGTTCATCTACAATCATTCACCCCTCATATTTGCTCATATCTTGATGATCTGCATCTTAATAATAAATAAGAAGGAGCTTTTGTTCACTATTTCAATGAAAATTTGGTTGACAACGAATAATTGTCAACCCTTATGTTGGTTTTATTTTAACACGTATTGATAATAATCTTCACAACACTTTATCTCCAAGTAACTGGGTTACAGCATGGCACCGTTCATTTCAGGAACTTGCACTGAAACTGATGGTGTAGGATTAAAATTTAAGGTACACATTTTAAACTTAATATTAAAAGTTAAATATTAAAAAAAATGTTGTGTTTAAAAATATTAAATTTTAACTAATATGTATATATTTATATTGCAGTGGTAAAATTGCAATACTTGGCAGTAAGGATACAGAAAACCCCCCACAAGGACAAGCATTAGCACTGCAAAAAGCCATTAGAACAGCATCTACTACTTATTTGAGAACAAAACTTCTTACACTCCCCCCAGTACCAACTGAAGAAGAACTGAGAATAATAAAAGAAAATAAACGGTAAGTTTAATTTAAGAAATAGTCTAATTCTTACAATAGTTATTTTTCTCAAAGTCAACATTCAAAAAATACTTAAATATACAAGGTGTAACTAAAGAACTGTCCTGGCTATATATTTTCGGATTCTATGCCTAATTTTGAGCAGAAAATGAAGTCTAAGTTTTATCAAATCTATATGTACCATCTTTTAGGAAATCAAATTGTTGCAATTTTGGTGTATATTTTAGTCTTTTTTTAAAATTTATATTTTTTAAGATATTAAGCTTCGAAAATAAAAAAAGCCACCATTTTAAAATGGCGCAAAGTAGGATCTTGATACTCTATACTGAATAAGGTCTTATTATTTCTCATACATGTACTGGGTTTGAAGATAATATCTTCAGGAGTTTTTGAGATGTGATAAATAATGTAAAAAACACATGGATAACTAAGCGTTTTAGGACATATGTTTATTGCTACTTTTTTCTTAGTTTTTATGTACATAACCGTATCCTGAAGTCTTGAAGGTTTTTTTTTTTGTAAATTCTTATTGTAACATACTAATTTCAACTTTTTAATATAATGCAAAAGTTTTTCTTTATTTAATCCATCATCTTCACAGTAGTTAACCTTTGCACTCAAAATGCCACTGGCAATGGCCAGTCCCCACTCCTAGACAAGTAGTGTTAGTTGCCGTTTTGAATTGTTCTACAATGTCGCACGGTCAATGTGAGTGGCCTGCGCCACCATCTTGCAGACATGTCGTCTGCCAGTTCTTACTGGGTCTGTATTGTTTTGTTGACACACTGCTGAAATGGCAAAATGGAAATTTAAAAACCCATGTAATTTACATAACTCTGTTTAAATGATAACCTTAAAACTACGTTGTACCACAATAACATTTTAAGAGAAATGAAAGAATATTTGTTTCGAGTAAGTCTCGGATACCATCTGATCGTAAGTCATAATTTCCCTCCTTATTCACTAAAGACTAAAATGCTAACGTAACTGGAACTAAGACACTAATATATAAATAACAATAAATTTTGAAAAATGTATTGCTATTTTATTACTTTGACGACTGATCACTTAGCAACACAAACACCACGTAGCGGCTGGCGAGTACTGAGGCAGAGAGGTTAGATATATGGAACAAAGCAACTGGCTAAAGTAATGGGGAACTGACAGACGCTTAGTTTCAAAGTTTCTCAACAGTTTACACCACCATGCAGAGGAATAATATTGAAAAAGAAATACATACAAAACATAGAACTGTATCGTGGCCACTGACAGTGGCCGTGCGCGTGTTCGCCGATTTTCACACTGGCTACTCACAGTGGCCTTGCGATCTGGGAGGACATTTACAACAATAAAAATGACAAGCTGTCCAAGAAATGGCTGTGGCCACTCACAGTGGCCATACGAATCCAGAGGATATTTCTTAAAGAGCCCTCTTGAGTGCAAAGGGTTAAGAGGAATTTTATTAATTCAGCGATATTATTGTATTACTTCAAGGTTTTACTAAGCTCATATAAATTAATTAAGGCTTCTTGCTTTGATTATTATTTGAATGAAGTGCATTATTACATTTTAACACATTCACGACAATGTGCGCCACCGGTAGTACACGCTACAAATCTTTGAATAATCAAATAAGTGTAGTTTTATCAAGTGTACTATGTTAAAAAACGACAATATTTCAAGGTCAACAATTCAAATAATTCAGTAATGTTTGTACAATATACTTTTAATATGATCATTATACATGAGTTTGTTTAGTGGTAATAATAAAAATCGAGTATGCCTGAAAAAAAGTTGCAATGTTTTTGATGGAAATCCTACAATGTGCCTTGAATGTTTTAACAAAATTCATTAAAATCTTGTTACTTTATCAGACAAACTATTTTTCAGTTTGACAAACTTATATATTGCGGCTTACTTATTATAAAATAAAATCCTTGTTTTAACTATAATGTATTTTTACATTATGCAAATTCTGGTAATAATTTACTGAAACGTGCACCACCAGTGGATATATATGGTCCATATTTAGTATGAGACATGTTTAAAATATATACAACACTCAAATAAAACCTGGCTGCAGTTTAGAACAAGTATTGTTGCCATTGAAGTGTGCGCCATGGGTGGCTCATGCCAGGGTTTTAAAAAGTTCACCATGTACTACCGGTGGCGCACACCGTAGTTTGTGAAGAAATATTTTTTATTACTAACAAAGTGTTAAACAATTTCATTGTAGCTCAGACTTGATGATGGCCTCGAAGAGCATTAACTTGATTCTTAAACCTAGGTTTGTGATGTAAGGCAGGATATTAGATTTACATGATTGAATATGCATTTAAAGTAGGGGTGTGCGAGTACTCGAAACTTCAAGTATTTTACTACTCGTACTCGGCTCGAAGCTTCTGAAACTACTCGAAGTTCGATTGAGTAGTTGTATTTCATGAAATATCAGATTTACATCTTAATTTAGTTTTAAGAGTAAACTGTTTTATAAGTTATGAATAAAAAATGTGCGCTTCCTTGTGTTTTATTTTACCTTTAATAATACGTAATCAGCTTGGTACGCGTAATTATGAACTAAACAATACGCCTAAGACTAGGTAGTACACGACGACAGTCAAATGAATTAGTCGAACGTAGTGAACGAGTTCGTTCATTATGATTTGTTTTAGTTCAATTCAAAGTGAAGAACAGAGCTGGGAAGGTAGTGATCACAGTAAATAGTTACCGTAGTAGCGATCACACATGTTGGTTGTCCGAGTCTACTAGTCACTTGTAACCTAACATAAAATAGCATGAATAAAACAGAAGTCTGGTTAGTGTCTTTATAACCCAAGAAAGGGGACGAGAGATCCGGTTCAAGATGCTCAAAAAGACCTGTTACCAATACAAATCTAATGGCCTGTACGCCGTGGAAATTATGCATATTTTCGTTCATATCAATAATATCGCTAAATCAAAAGGGTTCCGAGAACGGATCAGTTTAAATCCTAAGAATCCAACTTCCCATCTTTTGTACAAAAGTTTATCTCGGTTGTAGTATACGTATGTGCAAAGGAATGTTCACCTCCTTTTCGGAACTGAAATTATCGTATATTTCTCGCATGTCGATTGAGGTTTATTTTGTTTTTTAATCTGAGCAGGGAATTGTCCAATGATTTGACATAAGAAAATACCATATCATATCATATAAAATATGGTAATGGCGTTCTAGCAGCGTGTGACACAACTTTATTGATTTATTTTTTGTCAAAATATATACAGAGTGAGTTTTATGTCCTGGCACACCTGGATATAATTTAAACGGCCCGAGATATCTATGTGAAACCTTGACCCTACCTATTATAATATATTTTCTTAATTTTTCAAGTTGTTGACAATTTTGCCCCTCTTTTCTAAAGGGGGGTAAAGGGGGCAACTAAACATTTTCAAATACAAACCTCTATCATGTGACCCCTCATTTTAAAGGGAATAAAAAAAGAAATCCAATAATGCAAACTAGAGGTTTATACGTTTATTTTAACAGATTTTATGACAAATTTATAATAATAAAATCAGTAACTGTCTTGTCCTGTTTATCTTAACATGAGTCAACACTAACGCAAATTCTAAAAACAGTTACCTGTTTTAATGTAGCAGGTGTTCAAACTGTTCACCTTCGGCTGTTTGACAGTGTGCTAGATGTGTGTAAAAACTTGTGACAGCATTCAAGAAATTATCTCTAGGAATTGTTTGAGATAAGTTCAAAATTCTTTGCGTTAAGTCATGGACGTCAATTGGCCTTGTTTTGTACACCAGATATTTCATGTAGCCCCAAAAAAAGTAATCAAGAGGGTTAAGGTCAGGAGACCTTGCTGGCCATTCCACAGCGCCCCTTTGGCCTATCCACTTCTTGGGAAGACATTATTTAGATATTGTCGTACTTCAAGACCATAGTGTTATGGTGCTCCATCTTGTTGTAACCAAATGTTATCAGCTTCTTGTCCAAACATATTTTGGAGTGCAGGCACAATCTGGTTTTCAAGCATATCTAAATACTTCACAGAATTTAAATTTCCATCAATTATAAATGGACCGACTAAGCGGTGATCAACTATTCCTGCCCAAACATTAACTTTTGAAGGGCGTTGTGTATGGGCCTCTACATACCAGTGTGGATTGTTATCTGCCCAGTAACGACAATTATGCCGATTGACGGCACCGTTGGTCATGAAAGTTGCTTCGTCACTAAAAAGGATTCTGTTCAGTAACTCAGGTTCAGCATCTAGTTTGCCCATCATTATATCACAAAATTCAACCCTACGGTCATAGTCATCTTCACTAAGCTCTTGCACTAGTTTGACTTTAAAAGGTTTGAATTTATTACATTTAAGAATTTTTCTTACCGAAGATTGGCTAATGCCGTGCTCCAAAGCAGCTCTTCTCGTAGATATGTGGGGATCTTCAACAAAGGACTGCATAACATCTAATGATTTCTCCTCGTCAATTACAGGAGCCCTTCCTGGCTTGGGTCTATCCTTTACAGAATGAGTATCATTAAACCGTTGAACAACTCTTGCCACCGTAAATCTAGTTATGGGATTGTTCCGGTTAGGAAATTCCTCATTGAATAATTCTGCTACTTCAGCGTATGATCTCATACGTTCTCCATAACCTCTCATCATTAACACAGTAATTCTTTCAAACTCAGAATTCTCCATGTAGAAATAAAATAAGTAACACTATTTGTCAGAAAAATAACATTAAACTGATGTTGTTTATAGCAACTTAACCAATCAGCTGATGAAATGCAAGTGAGTAGCAAAGAGAAAGTCAACAGTAGATTGTTGCAACCGGTAAGATAGGAACAAGGGAAATTCCAAAGCATTTTGACTCATGTTACGATAAACAGGACAAGACAGTTACTGATTTTATTATTATAAATTTGTCATAAAATCTGTTAAAATAAACGTAGAGACCTCTAGTTTGCATTATTGGATTTCATTTTTTATTCCCTTTAAAATGAGGGGTCACATGATAGGGGTTTGTATTTGAAAATGTTTAGTTGCACCCCTTTACCCCCCTTTAGAAAAGGGGGACAAAATTTTCAACAACTTGAAAAATTAAGAAAATATGTTATAATAGGTAGGGTAAAGGTTTCACATAGATATCTCGGGCCGTTTAAATTATATCCAGGTGTGCCAGGACATAAAACTCACTCTGTATATATATATCTGTGGTGAATGTCTATTAATTATTATTCTGAAAACACCTTAGGTTGCCAAAACTGAGTAACATTTGCGCATAAGATATTTTTTCCTGTCAACGGTTTTCTGACTAAATCAAAATTTGATCAATTAATCAAAATTTAATCAAATATTTTATTGTCATGAACATTATACAATGCATTAAAAATCGTCCTTACAACTATGTACAATATCTTAAAATAACTAGTGAGTAGCTACATCTTCTAAGTAATGTTTAACTGAATAATATTCTATCATCAAAAGTAGATTTTTTATACAGTGCTTGAATTTTTTTATACATTGAATATCTTTTATCCTAAGTGGCAGTTTGTTAAAAAGCTTGATACAAGAATAATAACATTGTTTTTGAAAAAAAGAGGTTTTGTGGTTAGGAAGTGTTAAGTAATCAAAGTTTCTGAAACTATATTTAAGAACTGTTTTTCTGGGAAAAGGTGTAGGTTTTTCTTTACAAAAACTAAAGATTCAAAAATGAATAGACTGGGAAACGTCAATATGTTGTTTTCCCTGAATTTGCCTTTGCAGGATTGATATTTTGTCAAGCCAAAAATAACTCTTAATAGCTTTCTTCTGAATTGTAAATATCTGTTTTGTTTTACAGCTCTCAGATCCCCAAATTGGCAAAGCATAAATGATGTGGGGGTAGAAACATCCATAATAAGCTAACAAAAGTATCTCTGTATTGACAAAGGCAGACAGTGTTCTTAGTATAAAAATACAACTGCTTAACTTTCCCATTAGTTTCTCAATGTATGTTTTAAAATCTAGCTTTGAGTCAATGAGTAGACCAAGAAAATTTGTGTCAGAGGAAAAATCAACCTCTACTTCACCAAGCAGAAGATAAGACAATTCCACCCCGACACTACTTCTTGGTTTTAGGTTAAAATCAATAACTTTTGTTTTATCTGAGTTAATATAGAGTTTATTTTTACATAACCATTGTAAATTTGAACTACTTTGCATAAAAAAGTCAACCTCAAGTAGTCGCCTATCAGGATTTGAGATACAAAATGAGGTGTCGTCTGCAAATAAACACAAGTTGCCATTGTCAACACTGTCTTGAATATCATTAATAAAGAGCAAGAAGAGGATCGGCCCCAATACCGAACCCTGTGGGATCCTGTGACAATCTGAGAATCATGTGACACTTGATTCCTGACACAGCCAAGTTTATCTATGAAAGGTATATTTACTGTCTGTGTACAACCCATCAGACAAGAAGATAGCCATTTGAGTGCATTACCCCAATTCCAAGATGCTCAGCCTTATACAAGAGCAATGGATGATTCACAATATCAAACGCCCTGCTCAGGTCTAAAAACAGACCAAACACATGATCTTTTCTATCCAAGGACGATGTTATATTAGATATGAAGTCAAACATAGCATTCAGTGTTGAGGTGTTTTTCCTGAAGCCAAATTGTTGACGAGATAGTATATTGTTCAAGTTTAGGAAAGAAGAGAGACGGTTCAAGAATATCTTCTCAAACACCTTTGAGAAGATTGGTTGAATAGAAATAGGACGGTAATTTTTTGCTTCATTTGAGCACCCGGATTTGAATATTCCCGAAATGAATATACCACTCACTAGGTTAGACAATAACACAGTTCGAGTGCAAAAGGTGGAAAAGTAAGATAATTTTGATTCGTAAACTCACTGAATCGTTCCCTGTTCACATTGACGTCGATGTCGATGTAAACTGTAAAATAATCATGAATAAACCCAAGTGAGGGAGAAACACGCTGGAAGACCTTTTCTAAACAAAATACGATGAATTTAAAGATTTGGAAAATAATTTTTACTAAACCGAAACCTTATCAAACATCTCGTTTTTTATTCATAAGTTTATAATTTAGCTGCCCAAAATCTTCACTGTATCACTAGTTGGCACTTAGCTGATATTTCAGACTGCATCTTGTTGGCAATATCGGCTAGACCTATTATATTAGCTGACTTCATCTATGGTTTTCATTCGATTACGCCAGGTTTTCATGAATTTCTCGTTTTAAACTAATTATTTATCTGTTGTTATCATGTATTGAAGTAGTTTCAAGTTGCACACATTTCATTACCGATCATAATTTGAAAAACTAATTCATCCTAAAGCGACTTTAAAATTTATTTAAATAAACCTGCTTGGTTATTATTATTAATCGATTGAACTACAGTCTTTATCATCCAGATTTTCACCTTTGATTATATAATTCACAGCTTATTTCCGGTTAGTTGTAATCTTGTTATTACTGAATTAAATACCTACAGAATACAGATCCACTCTTCTTGGCATATACACAATCAATCTTTTGTTGAGAGGAGGCAATTCTGAAAGCAAATGACCTGCATTTGGCGATGACGCCTGAATTTTAGCATCAGTTTGGTTGGATGCAGCTTTTGCCACCAAGCTTCCCTATGTTTTCGCGGTACACTTTGACCTGAACCACCAGATAAATGTATCAGCCGGCTGTGAAACAGTATAATTGGCTTCCATAGAAAATCTGATCTGTGATATGAGTGAACAGATTAAATCTTTATAATCCACATTGTTTCAATTAATAATATACTTTCTTAGTTTCTTACATCATATTAGTTATGAAAAAAGGTTACAAATGTTACAGTTACAAACAACAAATCAAAATTATTGTGTTCAGTTTAGATGTATATATTTACAAATCAGGCAAAACTTAATATAGGCTTAGGATGGTATCTGCCTTTTACAGTTGTCTTGGGTGAACAGGAAATCCTTCTGTAAATACTCGCTCGAAAATACTCGATACTCGAAAAAAAAGCCAACTACTCGACTCGACTCGGCTCAAACTCAAAAATCACTACTCGCACACTCCTAATGAAACACATGTTAAGCTCAGCTGTATAAATTTCCAAACTGGGATCAGCAGAGCAAAAAAGGCCACTTAAAGACAATATAAAACTTTGCTTTGTCTATAATTTACTACTCTTTAGCCATTCTTCTATAGTTAATCTAGTTTCCTAAATAGCAGAACTCCTTACTCTCTCAATTAGTATTTGTTTTTCAGAAAGATACTTTCTCTGAAGTATTTTTTATTCCAAAAACCTTTTACTCAATTTTATTGAGTTTCAATGATTTATTGATTTTCCAGTACATTTATAGTTTTTAAAATTTTAGCGTAATCTTTTAAAATTACAACACAATTCTATCCTGAGCTGATACAATAGCAGCTCTACCTTGATCAATTCTACAACATAGAACTGCAATTTTCTAAAACAATAAATCATTTTTAGTCACTGAATGACGTTTGTGGAATCCTCTTCCTGATCGTATGAAAATTATAGAAAACCTTGCCCATTTTGGGGTGGAAGTCAGGGAGATGTTGTGTGGACTGCAGTAGTCGAGGTTTGACAGCGCTGAGTGGGTGTGCAGTTGCAGTTATTTTTACAATGCAGTATTTCATTACGATTGTAAACAATCAATACCGTACTCAACAAAAGGGAGGTCCTTCTAATAGATAGCCATCTGCTGTACTCAATTGATTACAACCAGCTAAGAGTAAACGTGTAGTGGTATTGACCCACCCATACACGTTCAGTGATACTCATTTCTACTGCACTTGTATGGGTGAGCGGGTGGGCCACTTCCACTGCATTTGTGTATGCTGGCGGGTGGGTCACTTCTACTGCACTTATATGGGCCCTTTATATATACACAGTTGTGCATATAGGAGAACCGTATGAATGATAGTTGTGAATCTACTTAAATAGTCCAAGATATAATCATTAACTACATTATATTAAGTAAAATACAGTATTTAACTATTTTTATTCTTGTAATTCATTTTTTATTGATGCCTAAGATGTTATTACGAGGTTTGGCTAGAAAGGAACCAGATTAGTATTGCTGTAACCACACAACGAATGCAATAAGGCTGAATTTGTATGGCTTGTCACTTGACTCCCCCTCCACCCAATGCTTGAGTTTCGTCTCTTTCCCGCATTCATTCTGCCTCTAGCCTATGTCAGTTATAAGCATGTAACCTTTTGTCTCTGCGTCGGAAAAATGTTGAGTGTCCACTGTCCAGAAAGTACAGCGTGTAATTATTAAAAAATTCCTCCACAGTAAAAATAGCACAAATCAAAATTCAAGGCCATGATGATTGTGGTTTTTAACATATTGATTGGATACCAGAGGGGCAAACAGTCAACCAAAATTACTACATTAACGTCCTGACTAGCTTACGTGAGCGAGTTCGGAGAAAGCGAAATGATTTTTGGATGAACAAGTCATGAATCCTCCACCAGGACATTGCCCTGGCTTACAACGCTTTGTCAGTGAAAACGTTTTTGGCAAACCACAACATTCCCTTGTCAGACCATCCACCTACTCATCTGACTTGACCCCCTGTGACTTTTGTTTGTTTCCTAAAGTCAAGTCAGCATTGAAAGGAACGAGATTTGAGACTTTTGAAGCAGTAAAAGAAAAAGCTACCAAAGTCATGAACGGGCTTACAGAAAATGATCTCCAGCAGTGCTACACCCAGTGGAAAACTTTTATGGAGTGGTGTAGAGACAAAAAGGGGAGTACATTAAAGGAGATAACATCAAAATACAAATATTTGTAAGTAAATTTTAATTTCAGCGTCAGTCCACAGTTTTTTCTAGCCACACCTTTTATATTCAAATGTATACATTTTTTCCTGGTTATGTGGTAAAGAGGACTAACTTTGCCACATTAATAAAGACTTTTTCATTTCATTCATGAAATACATTGCAGTAATAAAAGAAATGTTGTTGTTACATAAGAAATAAAAGCTCTTTTTTTAGATTGGAGATAATGGCTCGTCTTCAAGAAGAAAAGCTACGAGAATCTCAATTCAACCACCGCCATAACCAATATTCACCACAAAAGAAAAGCACTTCCACAGATTTACTTTATACTGAAAAGGTAAACCCGACAAAGATGTATTTGTACCTTTATATGGTGTATTCTCAGTACCATTACTTCATTCAATAATAACTGCTTACCATAACCAAACCTTCTGACATAATACACACTAATAACTATTGTTGATGAACATTACCTTACCTTACCTAGCTGGCCACTCAAACCCAAGTTGGTTTTTGGCCTCACCAACAGCTTGACGCCATCTTTGTCGGTCATCCATCATGTCCTCTGTAGCTCTTATGTGTCTCATGTCTTTTTGGACTTGGTCCCACCAGCGAAGTCTTGGTCGTCCTAAAGGTCTTCTTCCTCTTGGTATATCTTCCAAAGCTGCTCTTAAATTGGAGTTCCTGTTTCTTCTGTGAACATGGCCTGCCCATCTTAGTCTTTGACTTTTAATTGTTGCAATTATGTCTGGGTCTGTATAGAGTTCTCGTAATTCTCGGTTTTTTCTTATCCTCCACGTACCATTTTCTAATATGGGTCCAAAAATCCTCCTTAGAACTTTGTTTTCAAAGGTTATTAATTTCCTTACCGTTTGTTTGGACAGTACCCAAGTTTCCGATCCGTACATAACAACAGGAAGTATCATTGTTTTATATATTCTTAGTTTTGTTTTCTTAGAGAGTATTGTACTTTTTAGGAGGTTTTGAAGGGACCAGTAACACCTATTGCCACTGAGGATTCTTGAATTAATTTCTGTTTCCTCTGTATTATTTTCATTAATGATTACCCCTAGATACTTAAATTTTGTGCATTTTTTAAAGGAGTACGTTCCAACAACTAAAGAATTTTGGACTTGAGCTGTGTTTCTTCCAACAACTAAATATTTAGTTTTTTCTGTATTTATTAGTAGTCCTATTTTTTTGGCTTCTCTAATGAGGGTTTTTATTAATTCTTTTAGATCATTTTCACTTTCTGCCATGAGAACTACATCATCTGCATAAGCCAGAATATTCATTCTATTGCCTACTTCAAGGCCGAGGTGTTGTTGGTTGACTTCCTTTAAAGCTCCTTCTATAGCTAAATTGAACAACAAAGGTGAGAGCCCATCTCCTTGTCTTACTCCAGTGTTGACCATGAATTCTTGAGTGTACTCGTTATTAATGATTACTTTGCATTTAGACCCCTCTGTGCAATGCTTTGCTAGTGTAATAAGCTTTTCTGGTATGCCATGTTGTTGCATATATTTCCATAATTGTTTTCTATTAATACTGTCATATGCTTTACTAAAATCAACAAATAGCATATGCGCTGTCTTATTAAATTCCCAATATTTGGATAGTACTTGTTTTAGGATGAATATTTGATCTGTTGTGGATCTTTGGGATCTGAAGCCAGCTTGATAATCTCCAAGAATTTCTTCTGCATAATCTACTATTCTATTATTAATTATTTTGGACAATACTTTGTAGGCACAACTTATTAGTGATATTCCTCTATAGTTATTGCAGTCTAGCTTATCTCCTTTTTTATAAATTGGGACGACTACTGCAGCTTTCCATTCCTCAGGAATTTTTTCTGTTTCCCAGATATTCAAAATTAATTCATGTAGTTTTTCGATTAGTTTTCTTCCACCTGCTTTGAGTAGTTCTGCTGGAATATTGTCCTCTCCTGGAGCTCTATTGTTTTTTAGAGATTTTACTACATAATCGACTTCTTCCATAGTAGGGGTGTTAATTCTTGGTTGAACGTTTTGGTACTGTTCTTCTTCATTGCTCAAATTTAGAGTTCTACTGTTTAAGAGCTCTTCAAAATAGTTTTTCCATATATTTAAAATCTCTTTTTGATTACAAATAACATGGCCCTCTTTATTTTTTACTCCTATAGATTTTACCTTATGTCCATTTTTAAAAAATCTAATAAAATCAAAAAAGTCTTTGGTGTTACACTTATTGCTATCTTTTTCCGCTTTCTCCAACTGCTCTTTGATAAATTTTCTCTTTGCTGCTCGTAATACTTTATTAACTTCTCTGTTAGTCTTTTCATAGTTTTCCTTTGTAATTATGGTTTCCTTATTGAGCAAAGCATTTTTTGCTTTAATTCTTTCATTTATTAGTCTCTGACAATCTTCATTAAACCAGGGTTTCTTGTTTTTTGTATTCTTTCTAAATCCTACAACTGTTTCTGTGGATTCCTTCACAGCCGTTTTGATGTCTTGCCAGATTCTCTCTACTGAGTCGTCCGGTTCTAGTTGTTCTAGAAGTCGGAACTTGTTGGATATTTCCAGCATAAAATCTTTTCTTATTGATGAACATTACTTTATTGAATTTTAAAGATAATTTGTATACTTGAATACTTATCACTTAGGCTTGATTATACAACTTTTTTTACATATGATCTGAATTCTGTATATAATTAAGATAGTAATGAAGAAAAAAAATAAATTCATTTACTACTTCAAAAAAACCTATAAAAAGTCTGAAATAGATTTAAGTCCAACAATAGTGCCTCTCACCCCTAAGGAAGAGGAAGTCAGTCTAAATCCTACCAGCCTCTATGTATAGTGCATCCCAAGTCCTGTGCTCTCTATCAAATTAGTTCTGTTCACCACTACCATAATGTACTACATTTAGAATCTTAAACTATTTTTGTCTGTTTCTCTTTGTATATTGTTTTCTTCCATCAATTTATTTCTAAACAGTGTAGAATAACAGTACATAGTGTATCGTGTTTCATATAATTGTGCAATTTTATTGATGTCCACTCAAGGGTTGTTATCAACATGGGCATTACTTGGTAAATCTGGGGTGTCAGTGTTGAGTGGTAGTTTAGAGTCCAGATGTTGAGTATTGGCCTTGTCAGATGAAAATCTTACCAATACTACGTGGTTCGGATTCCATGTAAATCTGTAGGTCCCTTACAGAGTCAACCTTAGTTATTATCAATGAGTACACTTGTTCATTCGCCTCTCATATTAACCCATACTTCGTGATAAGTGTCTTAATAATGAGTGAGTATATTAGTAAATGTACTGGTGGTAAAAACTCAAACTGGCATTTAAGCATGGTCTGATCATATACAATAAACAGGCTTAACCCTTAAAACGCGGCATCCGTATATATACGCATGTTTACAATTGCCCGTAACGCGTTATACGTAATATTTCGCGAGCTGATAACAATAATCCTAGAACAGGCCTAATACAACGTAGCGAGTTCTAAGATTCAAGGTCAAGACTATTTTCAGGTTATTATTCATTTTCGAGACCTTTGGACTGGTTACTAGGCAACGAATGTAAATAATATGAAGTTTTCATTCATTATTGCTTCTATCGAGGTAACCGCTAGCGCTCGCAGCGAATATATACGCATCTGCTAGTCACATGACGCGGCGACCGGCTGGCGCTCGTCAGTCTGCAGTTATTTGTTGTCTGTCTCGTGCATTGTACTAACCTCCGGTGTGTAAACAAACAGATTATGTACACAAAATAAACACTATTTACAACAAAAATAAAACTAGACTTCACAATGAAAAATATAGAGTAAATTCAAAATAATAAACTTTGTATAATCTGTTGTCTTATTGAGTTATATTGTATATATTTTTATAATGGCTATACAATTTATAGTGTTGAAGTTTTTCATACAGCTGCTACTTTCTAAGGAAGAAATTGTCATTCTAAAATCATATTTCAATTGAAAAATTTATTTTTGCAAGTATAAAATTTTTTTAATTGCATCCAATAATATTTCGTTTTTACAGTTTTGACAAAACTTTGTAATGAATAAAAAATGAATATAAAAATACAATATCGTTATTATTATTTTTTTTTTACATTGTACTATCCTGGTTTAGATTTAAAAAAAATATAACTTTACAAAAACTAAAATTATATATATTCAAGAAAATTAAGCGTTAATTGAAAAATTACAGAAAATTACTCAGCGTTTTAAGGGTTAATCTAGGCTCTGCCATTATATCAAAAGCCCCAATATGCTGCAGTTGTCTATATTGTTGTTTATTCAAGGCAGTAGTACAAACTATTATTTTAACACGACTACTCTCATATATAAAATAACACTAATTGAAATTCAATGTGCAGTATCCAACAATAAGTTTAGTTAAACTTTTCAATTGATCTATTTCTTTTTAATATACATGGTTATTAACAAATTTATCAATGACCAGATGAAATAATTGTAACATCTCATTTTAAGAAGGTTTTTTGTTTTTACAATTATAAAATGCATTTATATT
>JAQJVL010003354.1:0-63053 GCA_035578905.1 Stictocephala bisonia
TCGAAACTTTAAAAAGTTAAAAAAAAAACTTAGTTATAATTACAGAGAAAGACGAAAGTTTACCCATTCTATTCCTTTGAACTAGCTTTAAATTTTCAGGAAACATGTCCATTCTTTTTCTCTAAAGCTATTCAACGTTTTGATTGTTCAATACAAGGATTTTCCTCCGTTAAAACCAAAGTTAAGATTTTATTGCTTGAGAGAGAGAGAGAGAGAGAGAGAGAGAGAGAGAGAGAGAGAGAGAGAGAGAGAGAGAGAGAGAGAGAGAGAGAGAGAGAGAGAGAGAGAGAGAGAGAGAGAGAGAGAGAGAGAGAGAGAGAGAGAGAGAGAGAGAGAGAGAGAGAGAGAGAGAGAGAGAGAGAGAGAGAGAGAGAGAGAGCGCGTATTGCTGTTTTATATCATTTGTAAATTTAATAGTTTAACTAAATAGAAATAATTTTACAGCTCAGAGTAGTGTTTCGAATTTGCCAATGTTCAATACTTTACAGTTCTTTTACATAAAAAATATTCCTATTCTATAGTTTTATTTTTTAAACATAATTAAACCAAAATTCCAATACAAGATTATACCATACTCTATAGAAATAGTAAACAACTACTTCGTAAATCATGGAATATGTATTAAAGAGATGTAGTAATACTTTAAAATTAAATATAAAAGGGTTTTTGTCTCGGTGTAGAGGTAAACATCCAAGCAATATTTTACACCCCAATATTGTAATACTGTGGACGGTTCGTGTGATACACTGCTTTATAAAGTACAGTTTACCACAGTTATTTTTATATTTCACTAATGTAATGTTCACCGTAATGCACCGTAATGTTCCGATGTTATCTCAAGATACCGTCGTCAAGCAAAATCAAGCTGTTTCATGGATCCTTCCTTACAACAAAGTCGACCTGCCCGGTCACTGGTGTAATCGGAAATCATCCTTAAGCCATCGCTTGCCAGGTTAAGTGTTGGAGAGGATTTCAAAGCCTTAAATGCATATGTAAAAATAAGCCATCAACTGGACATCCTATTTTTTTAATCTATAATAGATTCATTTTCTGTGTTCATTTTCTTTTATAAGGTACATACATAATTTCACCACAGATAAGCATCATATATTACCTTGAAAAATTACTGAGGGCCTCTTTATAGGACACGCTGTGTGTACTGATATCCTGTTACAATAATTATAAAATACGCAATTTTAATAAAACAAAAATATTTTATATAATTGACCTTCAAATAATACAAAGGAATGTTTAATCAATAATGATGCCTATTTTCATTTGAAAAGTGTATATATTACATTTAACGCATTGTTAAGTAAATATTGTAATTTTACAATGATTTTACTGTAACACAAACTATTTCAAAACACACATCTTTTTATAAATTCGGAGGATCTGTTCTGAGAGAGTACTACGAGGGAGTGTTCACTCTCCAGTGACGCTCAGCGTCAGTTTTAATCTGCTGCCGGAACTAATGCTGACGTGTTGACAGCTGTCAGCAGTACGGTCAGCAATGCAGACGGAGCTGATACTACGGTGAAAGCCACCTTGATTATGACATATCCATTATTGACTGCAGATCCCTCGGTACACCCACGCATACATCATATGGTAAAATATTTTGACAAATACTTCCAAGTAAAAATTGTTACTTTCTTTAGAAAATAACAGATTACTAACATTGCCTAAGACATTTTATTATTTTTGGGATTTAAAAATAAATTATACTGATATTTTTGAAACGGACTAATGGAATGTTATAAAACTTGTAACAATATTGGTAAGCTACTATTTTTATAAGTTACACTTTACAATAATACAAAATATATTCAATATGCACTAAAATATAGTGTTTAAGACTTTCCGAAACATTTCTTGGATGAACCACCTTCTAAACTATTTTCACACAAATGAGCAAATAGTAAATTAGCCTTCTAATATATTGTGACTTGTAGTTAACGAGTTAAATATATAACAAACACAATTATCACATACATATTATATAAGGTCCATTTAGGAATGTTATTTAAGTGAGTTCATCCATTTTCTAAAGCTGTACTAGAAAATATTCTCCCGGAAAGTGTATAGAAAGTACAGAGAATCCCTATATTGTGGACTGAAGTTGTGTGTCCTTATAACCAGAGAGTTTTATGCTTTAAGATCTCTGTCGAAAAGCTCCCTTGTCTGAATCCTTTGATCTTTGAATAGTAAAGCAAATGTGTACCTATTTCTTCAGCTACCCTAATGAAGGGCTTTGAATGAAGTAGTTCATAATAGGACTACTTATATTGTACTTCTAGTTTTAAGATAAATTATATTGCAATGGAATAATTAGAAGGTATATTTTTCCTCATTGAAATTTCTGAATTAATTCGGTTATTTTAGCGTGCAACTTAGTATGAGGAAATATTGGTCTGAGGAATATTGGATTATATCACACCTTAAATACACTGTGGAAGTAAACCTTGTCATTGTCTCTATGATAGTTGCATGAAATAACACCTATTTGCTAATTTTCCGTAGCTTGATGACTGGCAGGGAGCAGTGGGTGAGGGTCCAGGGCTGCCTAAACGCACAACTCTCCGTTACTGATGGAATTCCACAAGGCTCAGTGACAGCTGCAACATTTTTCTTAACTTTTATTGATAACCTATTATTTTAAAACTTTCATACATCTATTCAAGCCTTGCTAATGAAATCTTTTTCTTTTATTTACATAAAAATATTAATTTATTTCAAAATTACTTTAACTACGATCTGGTAGTTTTAAATAAACGGTGTACTACAAATAAAATGCCAATCAATGACAACAAGACAAGTACATTAATTATGCCTTTATGAGTTTCAATTTTGAAACACCTTTATTTTTCCATCATACATATACTATAATCAATAACTTTACATGCGAAAAATTGAAAAATTAGACAGTTTCAAATATGTTGGTGTTGTAATGTATGAAAGGTGTTAATGGAATAAACATATAACTCTAGTAGGCTATATATTAAAGTAAGGCAGTCAATTAGAAACTTTTATTTCCTGACGGGCTAGATTATTGTGATGAATCTTTCCTCAGATCACTACACTTAGCACTGATGTATTATTGTGATGAATCTTTCCTCAGATCACTACACTTAGCACTGATGTATTATTGTGATGAATCTTTCCTCAGATCACTACACTTAGCACTGATGTATTATTGTGATGAATCTTTCCTCAGATCACTACACTTAGCACTGATGTATTATTGTGATGAATCTTTCCTCAGATCACTACACTTAGCACTGATGTATTATTGTGATGAATCTTTCCTCAGATCACTACACTTAGCACTGATGTATTATTGTGATGAATCTTTCCTCAGATCACTACACTTAGCACTGATGTATTATTGTGATGAATCTTTCCTCAGATCACTACACTTAGCACTGATGTATTATTGTGATGAACCTTTCCTCAGATCACTACACTTAGCACTGATGTATTATTGTGATGAATCTTTCCTCAGATCACTACACTTAGCACTGATGTATTATTGTGATGAATCTTTCCTCAGATCACTACACTTAGCACTGATGTATTATTGTGATGAATCTTTCCTCAGATCACTACACTTAGCACTGATGTATTATTGTGATGAATCTTTCCTCAGATCATTACACTTAGCACTGATGTATTATTGTGATGAATCTTTCCTCAGATCACTACACTTAGCACTGATGTATTATTGTGATGAATCTTTCCTCAGATCACTACACTTAGCATTGATGTATTATTGTGATGAATCTTTCCTCAGATCACTACACTTAGCACTGATGTATTATTGTGATGAATCTTTCCTCAGATCACTACACTTAGCACTGATGTATTATTGTGATGAATCTTTCCTCAGATCACTACACTTAGCACTGATGTATTATTGTGATGAACCTTTCCTCAGATCACTACACTTAGCACTGATGTATTATTGTGATGAATCTTTCCTCAGATCACTACACTTAGCACTGATGTATTATTGTGATGAATCTTTCCTCAGATCACTACACTTAGCACTGATGTATTATTGTGATGAATCTTTCCTCAGATCACTACACTTAGCACTGATGTATTATTGTGATGATTTTTTCCTCAGATCACTACACTTAGCACTGATGTATTATTGTGATGAATCTTTCCTCAGATCACTACACTTAGCACTGATGTATTATTGTGATGAACCTTTCCTCAGATCACTACACTTAGCACTGATGTATTATTGTGATGAATCTTTCCTCAGATCACTACACTTAGCACTGATGTATTATTGTGATGAATCTTTCCTCAGATCACTACACTTAGCACTGATGTATTATTGTGATGAATCTTTCCTCAGATCACTACACTTAGCACTGATGTATTATTGTGATGAATCTTTCCTCAGATCACTACACTTAGCACTGATGTATTATTGTGATGAATCTTTCCTAAGATCACTACACTTAGCACTGATGTATTATTGTGATGAATCTTTCCTCAGATCACTACACTTAGCACTGATGTATTATTGTGATGAATCTTACCTCAGATCACTACACTTAGCACTGATGTATTATTGTGATGAATCTTTCCTCAGATCACTACACTTAGCACTGATGTATTATTGTGATGAATCTTTCCTCAGATCACTACACTTAGCACTGATGTATTATTGTGATGAATCTTTCCTCAGATCACTACACTTAGCACTGATGTATTATTGTGATGAATCTTTCCTCAGATCACTACACTTAGCACTGATGTATTCTCGTTTGTTAGTATGGTATAGTATGTTGAGGGAAGGGCTTTTAAACATTGTAATACTAACAAGTTATTATAAACATTGTAACACTACTTACAAGTTTTATTTAGCGCCAAAATTATTTAATCGAATACCAGCTGAACTCAGAAAGCAAAATTTTATTAAATCATTTTTGAAACACCCTAATCAATGGATGTTTTCAGTGGAATATATTGAACAGGTGCTTTTTAGGAACAGTGAATAGTTAATGGTGAGTACCAAAATACTGTAATGTTTATGTATTTTTTTCTGGTAAATGAATGAGAATGTACATTCTACGCAGTTTTTATTATTTTTGTTGACCATTTATTAATGTTTTTAAATCAGATCTATTAATTAATTATGTATTACTTTTTTATAAATTGTGTCCTTGTACACACTTATTATTTGTGTGCATACCTTTTGTTTATTGTAACTCATATAAATACATATTTTATTTTTTAGTTGTAGTATCCTATTAATTGTATGACTGAATGGCATTAACATTTAGAAAATCCGTATTGAATGCTCAGAAAACCAGGTTAATCTAACCTTAGTTAAAATGAAATATTATTTTAATTAAGATACATGAATTCATTTAGGGAAAAACAATTTATGACTATTTATTTATAAGTAATTAGCATTGCCATTAGCTGCTTTTTTAAATACAAGTCTGTGGCTAGGAATCCTCCAAACAGGTTTAGCCTGGGAGGTAACTCCTTTATATATCAAATCAACATTATTAAGTGTAAGTATTTTTAAGTGTATGTACTTAGTGTCGTATTGTTATGTATTTTTGTACGTTTTTTATGAGAAATAAAGCTTATTTATTATTATTATTAAATAATTTTAAGAAAAGCCTAAAGAGAAAGCTATTTTCTTATTTTTAGTAAATATGAAATATTTTTTAGCGATAGAAGAAGCTCTCCAAAAAGTAGCAAAAATGGATGAAGGAATAACAATTGGCTCCAAAATTAATGTACTGGCATTCGCAGACGATGTAGTAATTTTTGCAGAAAATTTAGAAGACGTACGGCTGCTAACAAAATTATTCATGGAAGAAACAGAACAATTAGGTCTAAAAGTAAATGATGAAAAAACCAAATATATGCAATTTGCCAGAAATCCAATTAACATAAATCAAGACACTCTCCAAGTAGAAGGCCATGAATTTGAAAATGTAGATTCTTTTAAGTATTTAGGCGTTTTAATATCTAGAGAAAACAAAGATGAAATAGAAATACAAAATAGGCTAAATCTTGCAAACAGATGTTTCTACGCATGCAACAAACTAATGTCTTCAAAATTACTGTCACAAACAACCAAAATTCGAATATATAAAACAATCATCAGTCCAGTATTGCTCTATGGAGCTGAAACATGGAAAATCAATCAAAAAGAAGAAAGGAAACTAATTGTCTTTGAAAATAAGATCCTCAGAAAAATTTATGGGCCAATTTTTGTAGAAGGAGAGTGGAGAAGGAGACACAACAGGGAGTTGAGAGAACTTTACAGGGACCCGGATGTAGTTTGTGAATTTAAATGCAGAAGGATTAAATGGGCTGGACATGTTTTAAGAAGAGAGGAGAATCATAATTTGAAACAAGTTATAATGAGGAATCCCGAAGGAAGAAGACCGAGAGGAAGACCACGGCAAAAGTGGTGGAAACAAGTGAAGGGAGACCTGGAGCGATTGGGAGTGACTGAGGAAGACGCGGAGGATAGAGATAGATGGAGAGACTTTGTTGGTGCGGCCAAATATCTTCTTAGATATGTGTGGCCATGGGAGTAAGTAAGAGTAAGTAAGTATGAAATATTTTTTATATAAAATCTCTTTGTTTTCAAACTGTTAAAATTATTTTATTTGATGAGTGGACACACTCGAACACAAATCTTGTTTTATAAAACTCGTAGTTGAAGTAACAGCTTATTTGGAATTCCTAAAATTAAAAATAGCTTTTTTTAAACACTCATATCAGTTTAGGTCCACATTTATTTCTTAAAATAGCTGATTATTTAAAAAAAGTTTATCAATTTAAAATCGTTTGTTTTCAACCTTAAGAATTGGTCGCTTCGAAGATGTAAACTCATAGTATTTTGTCATAGTTTTGATTTACCTTCTTTGTACATGTATAACATAAATATTTGTGTGGCAGTAGTCCACGTACATCAATATTAAATAATTATTTATTTATTTATTTAACTTTCAAAACTTAATTTAATGTTGTTGCCAACATCACAGAGGCGGATTCACTTCTGTTTGTATTGTACACTAACTAGATTCAATCATTTTATTTTGTTATTACTATTTTATTTTCATTCTTAAAACTCTGATAACGAATTATTGTCAAATATTATCAGAACATTTTCATAGTTTTTAAACTATCATTGTATTTATTGTTTATGAAGAAAAATATATTAATTATTCGTTGTTATGTATAATTATAGGAGGGGGAAACATTTTCCATTTAAATTTATTCTATATAGTTATTAATTTTAAAAATTGAACCAATGGAATGTAAATTTTAAAGAAAAAATTAATGAGGTAAATTCTAATTAACTAAAAAACTTGACATACAAAAATGAAAAAAATATAAATACAACATGCTAGTAAAATATTAAATCGTAAGAAAGAGATTCGTGCAACAAAATCTGTTTATATGTTTTTTTCGATGTTATATGTTTTTTTTTTATTTTATGATGTTTTTATCGAGGACATGTCAGTATTGTATATACACATTTTAAATTACAGTATATTTTGTTAGAATAAACTAAAAATATTTCCAATATTTTAGCATTTGGAATACTATGTCTTGTCAAATAAATAGACAACACCCCGTTTTATATGTATTTTTGTGACGTGATACTCCATAACACAGAGTAATATGTACATTGTCCCGTTAACGGGAAGGTTCTATTGTAAAATAAATAATTAATCATACATCAACAACTTGTTTACAATTAATCTTTCCTCTTCTACCTCTTTCAAGTATAAGATCTCTCAG
Source organism: Stictocephala bisonia (assembly GCA_035578905.1). Taxonomy (NCBI): domain Eukaryota; kingdom Metazoa; phylum Arthropoda; class Insecta; order Hemiptera; family Membracidae; genus Stictocephala; species Stictocephala bisonia. Next base: position 7,798 of record JAQJVL010003354.1, read on the forward strand.
TGAAGAACTATATAGCTTAGTATTATATAAGTAGTTTTATTGATGCACATATATGATTAATAAATAAGCAATATGAAACCCATTCAGCTCAAATGCGCAATGGATACTCCTAAAAGAGTGAAACTCTAGGTCTCTATACAATTATCGGTGACTGTCAAGATAGTGTATATTTAGGTACTTCATAACACCGGATATAAACGCAAATATGACATTTTTATTTCATATAAAGAAAATTTTTATTATTTATTAAAGGATGACGATTTTATCGGTTACCTTTTTGTTTTATTGGTTGTATGGTTTGGAATGGAAGCAACAATACAGTTACCGACATTGTAGAAAATGTTATTCATGGCTATAAAGATGTAATCACAATGAAATTTTACCAACCATTTTTATACGTTCACTCTTAATCACAATCTTACTAAATAACACTTCCTTACGATACAACAGGATTGAACTTTTGTGTATAGAAATTATATTTTACAACTGGCAATAACACCTGTTAAAACACACAGTGTTCTATTAATGCGGTCCCATTAAGATACTATTTATATTCAGAATGGGGGTTTCGAAGAGTACAATCCTTCTGAGATAGTGATTAAGAAACAGAAAAAATCAAATAATCTGGAGTTGGTAAAAAATAAATTCCTTACAGTAAAATAACATCAAAATTTAAATTTGACTATCCGAGCACGCACCACGTCAGGTTTACATCTTTCATGCTATTGTCCATTTTATGAGAAAACTCAAGTGAATTTTTCATCGTGTTTAACACCAGAAAATTTAACTTATGTATACAATATGACAGTGGATCTATATGCCTTACAGTATTTACATATTAGATACAATGAGTTTCGTTCCGTTATAGAAGTGAGCTACTATTTTCTTACGAATGTACATCCTGTTACTTTATAAGCATATCAATACTGTACACAAATTAAATTTAGTAACTATAATAATACATACAAGGCGTACATACATTTCTTTACAATATCTTTATTATTGTGAATAAAGATCTTGCGCAATGAAGCACTCTGAACAACGTCAGCTTTCCACTAAACTACTAGGATTAAACACTTCAAAACAGTTTCAGGATGCAATCTGAAACTGTTACCCAATCGATCACACTTCAGTGACGTGGGTCTCCTTACCATCCTTCCCCTTAACATTCCTTCATCATGGCCACACTGCCCTTGGGAAATGTCAGCCCGACAGTCCCGGGATATAGAGAATGTGAACCGGTGTGCTATAATTCGTTATAGGCTTCATAATCTAGTTTTGTTTTATATTGATTATCGCAGGTTTATAGGGATGCTGAAACCAGCATGTAGCTCTTAACATTGTGAATAAACTCACACTAAGTCGTTTTAGCCCCATTTGTTAAGTGATTGGGCATGAGAGCTGTTTGGGAAGAATGGCAGAGACTTCAACTGGCTGGTGTTAGCTGTCTTCCAGATGTTCTGGAGGTCGGTGGAATATGGTACTAAGAAAAAAAGAAAATGAACAAAGAAGCTGTATTATACACACATATTGCTGGAATAGTTGTGTATTAATAACCACTGTGCTTGAAAATGTATAAAAAGATTCATACAAATGATTTTGTTTCATAGTCTTATATTATTCTCTCAGTAGTAAACTGTATATTTAGAATGATTATGTATATGTGTATTAAAAATGGATACTTTTTTTAATGTTTAATGTATTTTAACATTAAATCCTACTATTCAGTACAAGTAAACGTCACACAACACAAATTTATTACAATATAAGCACAAAATGCACAAATATACTACAATACAAGCACAAAATGCACAAATATTATGGTGATCGATTTCGGTGAACCACGCTCACCTTCCTCAGACCAGAGGGATTCACAAAAGAATGGAAAACGGTGTTCCAGAACACCGGAACACCGTTTTCCATTCTTTTGTGAATCCCTCTGGTCTGAGGAAGGTGAGCGTGGTTCACCGAAATCGATCACCATAATATTTGTGCATTTTGTGCTTGTATTGTAGTATATTTGTGCATTTTGTGCTTATATTGTAATAAATTTGTGTTGTGTGACGTTTACTTGTACTGTATATGTACCAACACGTATTATGCTAATTAAAAAACTATCCTACTATTGTAATACATCATTGAAGTAGTGGAAAATGCGGGAGCTGGGCCAATTCCAGGAAATGAGATAAGATAAGATTGTGAGATAAGATAAGGGTGTGACGTCATTTGTGATGACGTCATACATGACGTCATTTGATGACGTCAGCATGACGTCACGTGATGACGTCACGTGATGACGTCAGCAAGACGTCACAACCTTACCTTATAGTCTAAGCTTCTTATCTTACCCCACTTCCGGTGATGACGTCAGCTCCCGCACTTTAGTATTACGTCACAGATTTCAAGGTCACGATGGATGTTTTTTAAAAAAACTTCTTGCACAGAACAATTTTTCTATTTCCAGAAAATGTTCTGTGCAAGAAGTTTTTTTATTTCTTTTTTTTTTTCCAACTTTATTTACAAATATGTTACAAATACATATTTTACAAAAGTAAATCTTAAAAATAAAATCTTAAAACTAAACCGCAGTGTTGGCTGCTCTCCTACACTTCACCTCTGGATCTTCTGTGAGGTCTATAATCTCCGGCAATATGTAGCGATCTTTCCCCTTCAGTCTGTCAAGCAATCTCCTGTAGGTGTGCTCTTCACAGGGTTCCCAATGTAAGCTTTCAAAAAGCCTAATAAATTTCTCATCATAAAGAGCAATTTCATGACATCTGCAACATTCATCCAACTCAAGTTCCTCCACTTTGTCAGCTATTTGTCCCATTTCCGATAGTTTCTCTTCGTCAATAGATATCGACTTTGGTTTTAAGCATCTTAGTTCAAACATAACTACTTTCAAATTGGTGTTCATCTTTTCTTAGCTATGTTAACCTCTTTACTCGAGATGTCGAAGCAGAGTGACTAGTTTTAGATGTATAACCCACATATATAGCCTACTTTGTGTTGGGGGTTTATGTAAAGTGATGGGGAGGAATGAATTCTTTATACTACTTAAAACTAAAGTTTAGTGTTAGTTATCTTCTCCATGAGTCTGTTGTATGTTTCTTCTCCACACTCGCTAGGTTCTATTATTTTAAATAATTGAGTAAACTCGTCTATATATTGTTTTATAACATTGCAAGTGCAACAATCGCAGCTCGATGTGCACTGTTCAAGAGCCGGACGTGAAGTGATGTAGCACTAGCATGTCTGCTAGGTACTCGGTCTCTCCCCCCACCACTACCATTACCCCCACTATCGGTCCCTCCCCCACCACTACCACTAACCCCCACTACATCACTCCCTTCTAACCTATATTATTAAACAAACACAAGTGCCAAGGTCAAACCCTTACAGAATCAATATATCGAGTAAGTTTATTTTCCGCACCTACATTATTAAATGTAAACAAACACAAGTGGCAAGGTCAAACATTTGAAATTTTAAAAAAAGCAGCACAGCAGTATATGTTTGAATATACGGCTGTGTTGCTTTTTTCTTTCTTTATTTTCAACTTTGTACAATATAGAGTGGTTACATAGTACAGTATAAATAAACTATTTGTTACAATTGACTAGAAAACTACATACAAATAATAATAATAAATTCTAACACTAACACTCGTTTGTGACGTGCAGAGTGAGTTCTGTAAAACTGTTTCCACATGATCCGTTGAACAATTCGTTTTGGAAGAAATACTTGAAACTTAATCGCTTCTCCGTGGGTTGTTTCCAGCTTTTTAACACCGTGGATGATGTAGTGTTTGTGTTCTTTTAGCTCTGAACATTTTCTTGTTAGCAGAATGTTGGACTTTGAGTTTGCGTTGAATCGCTCAACTAGTTTTTCAAGATACAGATGTAATGAAAGATTCGTATATAGAATGAATTCTGCCAACTTTAAAGCTCAAGAATATTTGACAAACATAAAATAGAAATCTAATATAAAGCTCAATTCGATTATGAATAAACCTGCACATTTCCAAACAGTTAAAATCTCACCAAAGATCTAATAATAGCTTCAGCATCTGTCTTGACGGTACTGCTAACTTCCATTACTTGTACTGGTAGATTTTGCGGCAATTGACCTTGACTAACATCATTTTCCTGTGTTGTGCTACGTGTTGTAGAGGAAACAGTTGTATGTTGAATATTGTCGTAAGTGTTAGCCTCCATAGAGAAGGGTTGAGACGATTCTGACAAGTTCATAAATGCGCAACGCTTTATCTATAGGATGTGTTCCTCCACAAACACGTTGCCGTACGACCCGATGCGTAGAAGTAGCGTGAAATAGATAGATCATTAAAAGACGAATTTCAGTTTATGTTTGATCTCCGCTATTTCAACCATACTGTTAAGTTCTTCTTTAGTCTCTAAACTCTAGTCGGGTTTTGCAAACATAATAATCATCAAGTTAGTATTCATCTTTATCAGTGATAAATGTTACCTGTGGACGTGTCTAGGTGGAAGTGAGGTGATGGAACGTTTTCTTAGGTAAATGATGGAGGGAAAGTGGTGGGGGGAAGTGGTGGAAGTTTCTATAGTTTCCTTCAGCCCTCAGTCTTAAACTATCCTCAGAGACTAGAAGTTAAAAGCCACTCAGAGATGTAATGAAAGATTCCTATATAGAATGAATTCTACAGACTTTAAAGCTCATGAAGACTTGACAAACATAAAACAGAAATCTAATTTATAAAGCTCAATTCGATTATGAATAGACCTGCACAGTTACAAACAGTTATAACCCCACCAAAGATCTAATAATAGCTTCAGCATCTGTCTTGACGGTACTGCTAACTTCCATTACTTGTACTGGACTAGAAACTGTAATAACATGTCGCCAGTTAATAGAATTTAAAAATTGATCAGAAATTATTAACTAAGGACGCCACTTTATAAATGGGCTGCAATTAATTTTAAGTAATACAATTAAAGCTGGTTACATTTAGAGAAAGCACTTTCTCACTCAGTGAGGGTGAGCTGAAGGAATTGAAGGAAGTTTCTGTTGTGACCTTCATTTATTTCTTCAAAAATATTTAAAGTAATACTGTATAAAAGTTCTAATTTATTATAACATTTAGAATGTAAATAGAAAAAGCAATTGTATTCCTGTATTAAGATTTTGGTTCTCTTTCCCGTTTATTTTATACGTATTGGGTACTACTGAAAGTCATAAAACATTAATTCATCCAAAGGTAGAGATAATTTCGTTTTAACGTGTTATAAACATTGTAAATGTGACATACGTCATGTGGTTTACTGACACTCTTGAAGAGAAAAGGCATAAATAGTTCGGAACAGCTCTAATGCTATCACTAAACTGGTGTTAGTGATTCATTAATAAACGATAAGAACTGTCTCAGATAAGCCCAAACGTTGGGATTGAAGCCATTTAATAGACGCCGTGGCTGTGTGGACTTAATCAAGTCTGTTTGGGTGGCGAACCACTCTATTAATACTTAATTCACCTTATAACTATACAATCAAGTGATTGTTTCTCTAAATAAATTGACATGTGTGCGATCGTGTGTGTTTGGGTGTAGTTCACATCATATAATAGACCTAGCCTACATCAAACGAATACTGTCATTAAATATATAAAAGAAAGAAGATATGTATTCAAGAGGTAATCAAATATCACATATTGTAAAGGAAGTAGGTTGGAAGCCTCCACAGAGAAAAAGAAACAGAGGTCGCTGTCTTAAGGCCGCAGCGAACGCATTATTTGCAGTTTTAAGGGTATTCGATCGAATATTTTATTTGAAATCTTTTGAATAAAATAGTTTGTCTTGTTACAAGTAATAAGTGTGTTGAGGGAAAAATTCAAAACAGTTTTAAGTGAAGTTTAAAGCTAACAGTTCTTGTTTTTACACTTCCAACTTAATTTCTTCTGCAGCTTGTATTTTATCCTTAATTTATCTAAAGTGATTTAATTATTAGCGTTCTTTGGTCTTATTAGCTGTTATTTCCTTTCTTTTCGTGTGTCCATAAAAGGCATCAGCAGAACAATTTATGTAATAGTATGTTAATTAGTATTAAACTGAAAATTCCAACAGTTTATATAAAAATTGAAACCAAAGTAATTTTAAACAAAATGTTAATAATTAATCAGCATCAGTAAGTGAGACAGTGGGATTGAACTCCGCTTATCATCAGTCTAGTGTGGGTGGAGGCAACCATGTCAGCCACGGGGGCGATAAGCGCGTGGGAGTGTAGGTAACTGATAACTTGCAGCTCTCTGTAGCTACAACAACGTGGCCCTGTGCTGGTCTGCAGGTCTAACCTCGTTAGTTAGCTTAGTAACCACAGTACATAAAATACTTACAGTTCACACACTATATGATCACTTGACTATGTAACACGATCACTTAAGTCAATAGGTAGAAGGATCACTAATACTTATTAAAATGTAAATCAATCGCGGAGCGTAATACATACGATGTCAACAAGCAGGTCCAGGCCTGTCAACTTCAAGTAGCTCGTAGATGTAAATAATTATTATGAAAAGATAAAAAAGGTATAAAACTGTATTCCAAATAATGGTCATGAGAACAACAACATTAAAAAATAAACAGTTATTGTAATGACAAACGAATTACATACTTATTGGGTTTATTAAAGACATAAAAGTTTAGTTCAAATATTGACTGTATTTGATTCCATATAGAATCGAACATAATTTGAAGTAGATGTTAAATGGTTTAGTTGATGACATGACACGGTTTAGTTTAAGTGTCTCGTCACAGTGGTTAGTTGTGAGAATGGTTGTTGCGAGTTCCCAACAGTCATATGACCGTCGCGTGTACAGGAAGTGCCGGGGCACAAGGTCACGCGTTATCTTTCTTCTGTTTACAGAGAATATTATTTAAACTGTGTTCGTAAAGTACTTAGAGAGCATTGGATAAACCTCAAGTTGGTCTAAAAAAGTCAACAGTCGCAATGGAAGCTGCAGTCGTAAACATATGGGTTGCTCTTTCAGAGTTCGCTTTGTCAGAAGAGTTTCCGGCTATTCTTTCCTACGAATATCGTGGGTTTAAATTAAACATACAAATTGAATTGACCCCATTGAATACAGAAGCTACTTATCGTATCTATATTTAATTGGATTTCCACATCGTTTAAGTGGGGGTAATAACTGACCGCACTTGTGGGTCAAAGGTCAAGGTCAATCCAAACTTAGAAAAAAAAAAAAAGAAAAAAAAACACTAGTGTTTAGCATTCAAAGCATAAGCAAACATGCAACTACAGAAAAGCTTGAACATGCAACTACAGAAAAGACAGAACAGGAAGAAGAGAAACATTTTTCCTGAAAGAGAAAACATATATGATTAGTACATATTATTTTTCCTGAAAGAGAAAACATATATGATTAGTACACATCATTTTTCCTGAAAGAGAAAACATATATGATTAGCACACATAATATGTGGGATAGGGTAAATATATATATATTTTAATAAGCAGTAATAAACCAAATAACGAACTAAACACCCTGTCTCGCCAGAGACAGAGCTTGGGGTCTTCACACTCAGTCTCGCCTGAGACTTGAGTTTGCAACAGCTAGGTGTCTGCTGGAGGTCTTCACACTCAGTCTCGCCTGAGACGTGAGTTTGTAACAGCTGGAGTCTGCACCGAAGTTGATCCCCCATTCACTTTTCTCGAAACAAGTCAAGGTAGAGAGGAAAATAGAAAAACATTGAGCCGGTTTGCAGTGCCGTACTCGAATGTTTAAAGGGAAAGACATATAGAGCCGGTTTGCAGTGCCGTACTCAAATGTCTAAGGAAGTAAAACATTGAACCGGTTTGCAGTGCCGTATTCAGATGTTTTGAGGGTAAAAGGTATGGAGCCGGTTTGCAGTGCCGTACTCCAATACCCAAGGAAGAGAGGACTTGTTTCTTGTGTGAAGTCAGCTCTCGAAGTGGATACCCCAACTGAAGCGCAGCCAGGAAGAAGAGAAACATGCAACAACAGAAAGACACAACAGGAAGAAAACATTTTTCCTGAAAGAGAAAACATATATGATTAGTACACATTATTTTTCCTGAAAGAGAAAACATATATGATTAGTACACATCATTTTTCCTGAAAGAGAAAACATATATGATTAGCACACATAATATGTGGGATAGGGTAAATATATATATTTTAATAAGCAGTAATAAACCAAATAACGAACTAAACACCCTGTCTCGCCAGAGCTTGGGGTCTTCACACTCAGTCTCGCCTGAGACTTGAGTTTGCAACAGCTAGGTGTCTGCTGGAGGTCTTCACACTCAGTCTCGCCTGAGACGTGAGTTTGTAACAGCTGGAGTCTGCACCGAAGTTGATCCCCCATTCACTTTTCTCGAAACAAGTCAAGGTAGAGAGGAAAATAGAAAAACATTGAGCCGGTTTGCAGTGCCGTACTCGAATGTTTAAAGGGAAAGACATATAGAGCCGGTTTGCAGTGCCGTACTCAAATGTCTAAGGAAGTAAAACATTGAACCGGTTTGCAGTGCCGTATTCAGATGTTTTGAGGGTAAAGGGTATGGAGCCGGTTTGCAGTGCCGTACTCCAATACCCAAGGAAGAGAGGACTTGTTTCTTGTGTGAAGTCAGCTCTCGAAGTGGATACCCCAACTGAAGCGCAGCTCGCTTTTATAGGATAGAAAGTGGTGGGGATGTATTTCAAGGTCAACCTTCAGTTTTATATATATATATATATATATATATATATATATATATATATATATAGGCTGAAAAAGACCATTTGTAGCAAACCTCAAAGTGAACTACTAAGTAGTACACTTTGGGGCTTGCTTCCACTCTGCGCGCCCATCCGAGTTGCGGATGAGGTAGTGACGGCTACTTGCTCGTTCTGGATGTTCCATGCCAAGAGGTAGGAGCAATGTGTAATGAACGCCATCACACATCAATCTTACCCTATGGTGTCCAACCATCCGAACGAAATAAATAAAGTCTCAAAAAGTGAGGTTATGTTTCAGACGTATGACTGATTCTGTACGAAAGCATATAAGTTAATGGATATTTTAGAAATTATATCATGAGGAAAATTTTACAAGACCAAAAAGTGGCTCAGTGTTAGGCACATCGGTGTTCTAACACGGCACTGGGTATGGTAGAAGCAAGCTAAGGGAACCTAGTGACGACTCCTAACGGCAGTTGCCTTATAAGGAAAAGCCAGTGCGTCACACGCTGGCCCCACCCGGGTATCCGCTGCCAAGTCGAAGTTGGCCGAGAGTGCGTCCCACCACTCTCACGGAATCCCCCGCGAGTCCTTGAGCCAACTATTACAAGTTGGCTAAAGGACTGATCGGTGTTTAAAACTAGTCGAATCACAAGGACTCAAGACCTGTAGTCGAATCACAAGGACTCAAGACCTGTAGTCGAATCACAAGGACTCAAGACCGGTCTCGCAAACGAAGCGAAACTATATGAAATGTCTACTTCTACAGAAAATATATAATTATACACTTTTCTGTCTAATTCTACAACTGTTTACAAAAAACCAATTTAAGTATTTGCATACAACTTGTATCTTGACTTTTTCAATGTTTAACAATCACTTAATAAGTTATAAAAATGTTTCTGTGGTGTAACAGGATAAATACGAGTGACAATTACGGAGAGGTGTTGGGTATGATGAAAGATATAAGAATCATTTGATCAAAATTCGATGAAACTACGTATCAGAAACAGTTGTATAGCAAACACGAAGAAGTCGGCATCCTTGTTCACATCAATACCTTAGATGAGTGGATTCTAGCCGGGGGAGGAGGGGGGGGGGGTGTAAGAGAATATAAAGTGGGACATGAGTATATTACAAATATATACATAGGTATGCTATATAAAACAATATAGGCTATGTCACTGGAAATATGTTTTTTTAATTATGTACTGTAGATGGCGATCGTAACTCACACAAGAGTTCTGCATGCAAGGCTGAGAACCGATCATTGCATCAGATTACTGACTCTAATGTGTTAGAACAGCCAGTAGATATGTAAAACAGTGTCCGTCAAGCCAGCTGTCCACTCTACACAGGAGATGGAACTTTATACATTTATGTGAAAGACACGACTAATTACATTATTGAATTTAAGTATTTTCCCCTGGTTATTTTATTTTTACATTGAACAAATTACTTTCAACATTTTACATATCTCCCAATGCTTCTAAATCACAATAATCATTAAGAGTCTGCAGAGGCTGTCGGCTATGTTGATTTTAATCCCATAAGAGCAATGTTATGTTCGAACCGGACATACGATCACGCTTATCCAAATTAAAAAATTATTTTTAAATGGATTTTTCCAAACAAATTGCATTTGACCCACAATTAAATAGCCTATTGGAATTGCTTTGAAAATTCTTAATTATTTTTATAGAAAAATATAAAAATAATTGGTTTGAACTTTTGTTTTCATTTATTCTTCGAAACTAGGCGTATGTATTCAAAATAATGAAAGCAAATCCAATGCGCAATATAATAAAGTTTAAAATGACACCTCATACATACATTTTCCATAACCTGTAATATCCAGTTATGCACCTGCCAGCCCTTGGAAAAAAGTAAAAACATTTAAATATTTAGGAATTTTATTTGATGAAAAACTTACTTTTGAACCACATATATTAGATTTACATGCAAAATTGAGATCACAAATAAGAATATTTTATTTTTTAAGAAATTTTTGCGACACAACACTATTAAGAACATTATATTTTGCACTTATTAACTCAAAAATCCAATATGCTTTGCCATGTTGGAAAGGAACATACAAAACATTAATTGATAAACTAAGAACGACACAAAATTACTTTTGTGTATAATTATTAAAAAATGTAAACGATTAAGTTCTTTTCCATTATTCCAGGAGTTAAAAATTTTACCCATTCAGCACATTTTCATTTATAAATTTATGAGATTGTTTTTTATTAGAAGTGGTAATAGAAATAACTTAATTCCAAATCATTTTCATAATACAAGAAGTTTGGTAAACAACTGTTTTAAATTACCTAAGGTAAAAAAAATTCATTTTTCGACATTCGTTTCAATATTTGGACCCTAAATATTTTAATCAATTACCAACTCAAATCAAGAATATTAAACAACTTAAAAATTGTTGTAAACAAACAATCAGTTGGCTTTCTTCTCAGCAGGATTTAGAATACTTTAATAGTATCTTAGTTTAATATAGTTGAGTTTTTGGAATGTTTTTTATGTTCGTTTCATTATTACTTGTTTTTATGTTCTCAAATATTTATATAATATATTTATTATTATTATGTATTTATTATAAATATTTATTTATGTTTACTCTATGTAAAAATTTGTCTCAGTATAAAATGTACTCGGAGGGCCCCGAAAAATTTTATTTTTGCTCTAGGACGCACTGTTTGCGAGATATAAGCAAAAAACCACTTTTTACAAATTTACAACAAAATCAGACCGTAAATAGCGAAACTAGATCCAAAGTGGTGGGGATAAATATAAGTCCAGAGACGATATTCATTAAATATTTCATCATTGGTCGATAGTGCATATGTATCTGTACACGTGTACCAAATTTGAGCGAAATCGGACAGTTAATAATGAATAAACAGGGTGTTATTGATTTTCCAATTTTGGGTGGTGGGGATAAAGATAAGTCCAGAGACGATATTCATTAAATATTTCATCATTGGTCGATAGTGCATATGTATCTGTACACGTGTACCAAATTTGAGCGAAATCGGACAGTTAATAATGAATAAACAGGGTGTTATTGATTTTCCAATTTTGGGTGGTGGGGATAAAGATAAGTCCAGAGACGATATTCATTAAATATTTCATCATTGGTCGATAGTGCATATGTATCTGTACACGTGTACCAAATTTGAGCGAAATCGGACAGTTAATAATGAATTAAAAGGTTGTTATTAATTTTCCAATTTTGGTTCGCGGCTCGATTTAATACTATGAATTAAACTACACTCGCTGAGGCAAATCTAGTCAGTCGATTATACGGTCGGTGTTAGAGACCGGTCTTGAGTCCTTGTGATTCGACTACAGGTCTTGAGTCCTTGTGATTCGACTACAGGTCTTGAGTCCTTGTGATTCGACTAGTTTTAAACACCGATCAGTCCTTTAGCCAACTTGTAATAGTTGGCTCAAGGACTCGCGGGGGATTCCGTGAGAGTGGTGGGACGCACTCTCGGCCAACTTCGACTTGGCAGCGGATACCCGGGTGGGGCCAGCGTGTGACGCACTGGCTTTTCCTTATAAGGCAACTGCCGTTAGGAGTCGTCACTAGGTTCCCTTAGCTTGCTTCTACCATACCCAGTGCCGTGTTAGAACACCGATGTGCCTAACACTGAGCCACTTTTTGGTCTTGTAAAATTTTCCTCATGATATAATTTCTAAAATATCCATTAACTTATATGCTTTCGTACAGAATCAGTCATACGTCTGAAACATAACCTCACTTTTTGAGACTTTATTTATTTCGTTCGGATGGTTGGACACCATAGGGTAAGATTGATGTGTGATGGCGTTCATTACACATTGCTCCTACCTCTTGGCATGGAACATCCAGAACGAGCAAGTAGCCGTCACTACCTCATCCGCAACTCGGATGGGCGCGCAGAGTGGAAGCAAGCCCCAAAGTGTACTACTTAGTAGTTCACTTTGAGGTTTGCTACAAATGGTCTTTTTCAGCCTATATATATATATATATATATATATATATATATATATATATATATATATATATATATATAACTGAAGGTTGACCTTGAAATACATCCCCACCACTTTCTATCCTATAAAAGCGAGCTGCGCTTCAGTTGGGGTATCCACTTCGAGAGCTGACTTCACACAAGAAACAAGTCCTCTCTTCCTTGGGTATTGGAGTACGGCACTGCAAACCGGCTCCATACCCTTTACCCTCAAAACATCTGAATACGGCACTGCAAACCGGTTCAATGTTTTACTTCCTTAGACATTTGAGTACGGCACTGCAAACCGGCTCTATATGTCTTTCCCTTTAAACATTCGAGTACGGCACTGCAAACCGGCTCAATGTTTTTCTATTTTCCTCTCTACCTTGACTTGTTTCGAGAAAAGTGAATGGGGGATCAACTTCGGTGCAGACTCCAGCTGTTACAAACTCACGTCTCAGGCGAGACTGAGTGTGAAGACCTCCAGCAGACACCTAGCTGTTGCAAACTCAAGTCTCAGGCGAGACTGAGTGTGAAGACCCCAAGCTCTGGCGAGACAGGGTGTTTAGTTCGTTATTTGGTTTATTACTGCTTATTAAAATATATATATTTACCCTATCCCACATATTATGTGTGCTAATCATATATGTTTTCTCTTTCAGGAAAAATGATGTGTACTAATCATATATGTTTTCTCTTTCAGGAAAAATAATGTGTACTAATCATATATGTTTTCTCTTTCAGGAAAAATGTTTTCTTCCTGTTGTGTCTTTCTGTTGTTGCATGTTTCTCTTCTTCCTGGCTGCGCTTCAGTTGGGGTATCCACTTCGAGAGCTGACTTCACACAAGAAACAAGTCCTCTCTTCCTTGGGTATTGGAGTACGGCACTGCAAACCGGCTCCATACCTTTTACCCTCAAAACATCTGAATACGGCACTGCAAACCGGTTCAATGTTTTACTTCCTTAGACATTTGAGTACGGCACTGCAAACCGGCTCTATATGTCTTTCCCTTTAAACATTCGAGTACGGCACTGCAAACCGGCTCAATGTTTTTCTATTTTCCTCTCTACCTTGACTTGTTTCGAGAAAAGTGAATGGGGGATCAACTTCGGTGCAGACTCTAGCTGTTACAAACTCACGTCTCAGGCGAGACTGAGTGTGAAGACCTCCAGCAGACACCTAGCTCTTGCAAACTAAAGTCTCAGGCGAGACTGAGTGTGAAGACCCCAAGCTCTGTCTCTGGCGAGACAGGGTGTTTAGTTCGTTATTTGGTTTATTACTGCTTATTAAAATATATATATATATTTACCCTATCCCACATATTATGTGTGCTAATCATATATGTTTTCTCTTTCAGGAAAAATGATGTGTACTAATCATATATGTTTTCTCTTTCAGGAAAAATAATATGTACTAATCATATATGTTTTCTCTTTCAGGAAAAATGTTTCTCTTCTTCCTGTTCTGTCTTTTCTGTAGTTGCATGTTCAAGCTTTTCTGTAGTTGCATGTTTGCTTATGCTTTGAATGCTAAACACTAGTGTTTTTTTTTCTTTTTTTTTTTTTTCTAAGTTTGGATTGACCTTGACCTTTGACCCACAAGTGCGGTCAGTTATTACCCCCACTTAAACGATGTGGAAATCCAATTAAATATAGATACGATAAGTAGCTTCTGTATTCAATGGGGTCAATTCAATTTGTATGTTTAATTTAAACCCACGATATTCGTAGGAAAGAATAGCCGGAAACTCTTCTGACAAAGCGAACTCTGAAAGAGCAACCCATATGTTTACGACTGCAGCTTCCATTGCGACTGTTGACTTTTTTAGACCAACTTGAGGTTTATCCAATGCTCTCTAAGTACTTTACGAACACAGTTTAAATAATATTCTCTGTAAACAGAAGAAAGATAACGCGTGACCTTGTGCCCCGGCACTTCCTGTACACGCGACGGTCATATGACTGTTGGGAACTCGCAACAACCATTCTCACAACTAACCACTGTGACGAGACACTTAAACTAAACCGTGTCATGTCATCAACTAAACCATTTAACATCTACTTCAAATTATGTTCGATTCTATATGGAATCAAATACAGTCAATATTTGAACTAAACTTTTATGTCTTTAATAAACCCAATAAGTATGTAATTCGTTTGTCATTACAATAACTGTTTATTTTTTAATGTTGTTGTTCTCATGACCATTATTTGGAATACAGTTTTATACCTTTTTTATCTTTTCATAATAATTATTTACATCTACGAGCTACTTGAAGTTGACAGGCCTGGACCTGCTTGTTGACATCGTATGTATTACGCTCCGCGATTGATTTACATTTTAATAAGTATTAGTGATCCTTCTACCTATTGACTTAAGTGATCGTGTTACATAGTCAAGTGATCATATAGTGTGTGAACTGTAAGTATTTTATGTACTGTGGTTACTAAGCTAACTAACGAGGTTAGACCTGCAGACCAGCACAGGGCCACGTTGTTGTAGCTACAGAGAGCTGCAAGTTATCAGTTACCTACACTCCCACGCGCTTATCGCCCCCGTGGCTGACATGGTTGCCTCCACCCACACTAGACTGATGATAAGCGGAGTTCAATCCCACTGTCTCACTTACTGATGCTGATTAATTATTAACATTTTGTTTAAAATTACTTTGGTTTCAATTTTTATATAAACTGTTGGAATTTTCAGTTTAATACTAATTAACATACTATTACATAAATTGTTCTGCTGATGCCTTTTATGGACACACGAAAAGAAAGGAAATAACAGCTAATAAGACCAAAGAACGCTAATAATTAAATCACTTTAGATAAATTAAGGATAAAATACAAGCTGCAGAAGAAATTAAGTTGGAAGTGTAAAAACAAGAACTGTTAGCTTTAAACTTCACTTAAAACTGTTTTGAATTTTTCCCTCAACACACTTATTACTTGTAACAAGACAAACTATTTTATTCAAAAGATTTCAAATAAAATATTCGATCGAATACCCTTAAAACTGCAAATAATGCGTTCGCTGCGGCCTTAAGACAGCGACCTCTGTTTCTTTTTCTCTGTGGAGGCTTCCAACCTACTTCCTTTACAATATGTGATATTTGATTACCTCTTGAATACATATCTTCTTTCTTTTATATATTTAATGACAGTATTCGTTTGATGTAGGCTAGGTCTATTATATGATGTGAACTACACCCAAACACACACGATCGCACACATGTCAATTTATTTAGAGAAACAATCACTTGATTGTATAGTTATAAGGTGAATTAAGTATTAATAGAGTGGTTCGCCACCCAAACAGACTTGATTAAGTCCACACAGCCACGGCGTCTATTAAATGGCTTCAATCCCAACGTTTGGGCTTATCTGAGACAGTTCTTATCGTTTATTAATGAATCACTAACACCAGTTTAGTGATAGCATTAGAGCTGTTCCGAACTATTTATGCCTTTTCTCTTCAAGAGTGTCAGTAAACCACATGACGTATGTCACATTTACAATGTTTATAACACGTTAAAACGAAATTATCTCTACCTTTGGATGAATTAATGTTTTATGACTTTCAGTAGTACCCAATACGTATAAAATAAACGGGAAAGAGAACCAAAATCTTAATACAGGAATACAATTGCTTTTTCTATTTACATTCTAAATGTTATAATAAATTAGAACTTTTATACAGTATTACTTTAAATATTTTTGAAGAAATAAATGAAGGTCACAACAGAAACTTCCTTCAATTCCTTCAGCTCACCCTCACTGAGTGAGAAAGTGCTTTGTCTAAATGTAACCAGCTTTAATTGTATTACTTAAAATTAATTGCAGCCCATTTATAAAGTGGCGTCCTTAGTTAATAATTTCTGATCAATTTTTAAATTCTATTAACTGGCGACATGTTATTACAGTTTCTAGTCCAGTACAAGTAATGGAAGTTAGCAGTACCGTCAAGACAGATGCTGAAGCTATTATTAGATCTTTGGTGGGGTTATAACTGTTTGTAACTGTGCAGGTTTATTCATAATCGAATTGAGCTTTATAAATTAGATTTCTGTTTTATGTTTGTCAAGTCTTCATGAGCTTTAAAGTCTGTAGAATTCATTCTATATAGGAATCTTTCATTACATCTCTGAGTGGCTTTTAACTTCTAGTCTCTGAGGATAGTTTAAGACTGAGGGCTGAAGGAAACTATAGAAACTTCCACCACTTCCCCCCACCACTTTCCCTCCATCATTTACCTAAGAAAACGTTCCATCACCTCACTTCCACCTAGACACGTCCACAGGTAACATTTATCACTGATAAAGATGAATACTAACTTGATGATTATTATGTTTGCAAAACCCGACTAGAGTTTAGAGACTAAAGAAGAACTTAACAGTATGGTTGAAATAGCGGAGATCAAACATAAACTGAAATTCGTCTTTTAATGATCTATCTATTTCACGCTACTTCTACGCATCGGGTCGTACGGCAACGTGTTTGTGGAGGAACACATCCTATAGATAAAGCGTTGCGCATTTATGAACTTGTCAGAATCGTCTCAACCCTTCTCTATGGAGGCTAACACTTACGACAATATTCAACATACAACTGTTTCCTCTACAACACGTAGCACAACACAGGAAAATGATGTTAGTCAAGGTCAATTGCCGCAAAATCTACCAGTACAAGTAATGGAAGTTAGCAGTACCGTCAAGACAGATGCTGAAGCTATTATTAGATCTTTGGTGAGATTTTAACTGTTTGGAAATGTGCAGGTTTATTCATAATCGAATTGAGCTTTATATTAGATTTCTATTTTATGTTTGTCAAATATTCTTGAGCTTTAAAGTTGGCAGAATTCATTCTATATACGAATCTTTCATTACATCTGTATCTTGAAAAACTAGTTGAGCGATTCAACGCAAACTCAAAGTCCAACATTCTGCTAACAAGAAAATGTTCAGAGCTAAAAGAACACAAACACTACATCATCCACGGTGTTAAAAAGCTGGAAACAACCCACGGAGAAGCGATTAAGTTTCAAGTATTTCTTCCAAAACGAATTGTTCAACGGATCATGTGGAAACAGTTTTACAGAACTCACTCTGCACGTCACAAACGAGTGTTAGTGTTAGAATTTATTATTATTATTTGTATGTAGTTTTCTAGTCAATTGTAACAAATAGTTTATTTATACTGTACTATGTAACCACTCTATATTGTACAAAGTTGAAAATAAAGAAAGAAAAAAGCAACACAGCCGTATATTCAAACATATACTGCTGTGCTGCTTTTTTTAAAATTTCAAATGTTTGACCTTGCCACTTGTGTTTGTTTACATTTAATAATGTAGGTGCGGAAAATAAACTTACTCGATATATTGATTCTGTAAGGGTTTGACCTTGGCACTTGTGTTTGTTTAATAATATAGGTTAGAAGGGAGTGATGTAGTGGGGGTTAGTGGTAGTGGTGGGGGAGGGACCGATAGTGGGGGTAATGGTAGTGGTGGGGGGAGAGACCGAGTACCTAGCAGACATGCTAGTGCTACATCACTTCACGTCCGGCTCTTGAACAGTGCACATCGAGCTGCGATTGTTGCACTTGCAATGTTATAAAACAATATATAGACGAGTTTACTCAATTATTTAAAATAATAGAACCTAGCGAGTGTGGAGAAGAAACATACAACAGACTCATGGAGAAGATAACTAACACTAAACTTTAGTTTTAAGTAGTATAAAGAATTCATTCCTCCCCATCACTTTACATAAACCCCCAACACAAAGTAGGCTATATATGTGGGTTATACATCTAAAACTAGTCACTCTGCTTCGACATCTCGAGTAAAGAGGTTAACATAGCTAAGAAAAGATGAACACCAATTTGAAAGTAGTTATGTTTGAACTAAGATGCTTAAAACCAAAGTCGATATCTATTGACGAAGAGAAACTATCGGAAATGGGACAAATAGCTGACAAAGTGGAGGAACTTGAGTTGGATGAATGTTGCAGATGTCATGAAATTGCTCTTTATGATGAGAAATTTATTAGGCTTTTTGAAAGCTTACATTGGGAACCCTGTGAAGAGCACACCTACAGGAGATTGCTTGACAGACTGAAGGGGAAAGATCGCTACATATTGCCGGAGATTATAGACCTCACAGAAGATCCAGAGGTGAAGTGTAGGAGAGCAGCCAACACTGCGGTTTAGTTTTAAGATTTTATTTTTAAGATTTACTTTTGTAAAATATGTATTTGTAACATATTTGTAAATAAAGTTGGAAAAAAAAAAAGAAATAAAAAAACTTCTTGCACAGAACATTTTCTGGAAATAGAAAAATTGTTCTGTGCAAGAAGTTTTTTTAAAAAACATCCATCGTGACCTTGAAATCTGTGACGTAATACTAAAGTGCGGGAGCTGACGTCATCACCGGAAGTGGGGTAAGATAAGAAGCTTAGACTATAAGGTAAGGTTGTGACGTCATGCTGACGTCATCACGTGACGTCATGCTGACGTCATCAAATGACGTCATGTATGACGTCATCACAAATGACGTCACACCCTTATCTTATCTCACAATCTTATCTTATCTCATTTCCTGGAATTGGCCCAGCTCCCGCATTTTCCACTACTCATTGACAAGTCTTGTTATGCTCACAGACCTTTTCCCTGTTACATATTTACCTGTAAATATTATGCAGACAATTTTTATTTATTCTTAAGACGCCGATCGTCAAAATATGGGCTGAAAAGTCTGATACTCAGTTCTCTTCTCTACACAACATCTGAACCTTGACTACCATCCAACATGGACACCCAGACTTCTCTAGTAGTGTCCACATCGATGGCAACCATTGAGTGGATGCAGTTTCGGTATTAAGAGGACTGAGCATCCAACCTATTGCCTACAATTTCCCAAACACTTTGTCCCCAAGTAGCTGGGTTACAGCACTGCGCCACAATAATATACATATTCATAGTGCACTATTTTTTATTTGTTTTATTACCTAAAACATTAATTTCCCTTTGTGGATTAAACAATGTGCAACGAATGTGAAAAAGCAACGTTGTCTTCTCGGTTCCGGGGAAGGAGCTGTATTCGTCCTTAAATTCAGAGATAAGGTAATGAGGGCTAATTAAGTTTAATTAGTTTTGTAAACGAGTTTCTAACGATAATTAATTTTGCGCTAAGAATCATACCACTTACCTAAGATAGAGATACGACATGACCGTTCTTTATTAAAAATGTTTATCATAAAGCAAAAACAATAAACCTTGTTTTCTCTGTTTACTGTCATTTTTACTTTTAGCAGCACGATTTTCCAGACAATTTATGTGTATATTTTCCTTAAGTGCTGTTTTTGAAGCTATAACTACTTGACATAACAAACTGCATATATCAACTGCTATTTAAATCTGCGTAGACCTATATCACCAAAAATCATTATAAATTAAAATTTTGCAAATTTCTTTTGTATGTTTTATGATTGACAATCAATATATCCATGATTCTATCCTCCAACATTTAAAAAAATATTCATAGTGTTTGATTTTAACGTTAAAACATAAAATTTTATTTTCGAAACCTACAAATGGAATTTACTGAAAGTTGGACATTTTAGCATATTGTTACTACTACGTTTTTTGGAATCCACCTCAATATTGGCATTGTTTTTTTTTCCTTTTTAGATTTGGTTGGGAGACCACTGATTTTGAAAACTGTCACAGTTAATATAGGTGGAAATCAATTGCCGAATTAATGAGAATGGAGAATGAGAATAATTTTACACTCCTCAAATTAGCAACATGTAAGTTTTAGAAGATTTTATATGACTGTTGACACTCAATTTTAACCTTCGCAAGGCAGAATTTATTTGAATTTTGTACATTTTTGGTCATGTCGTCCATTATACTGCATCTTGGAATAGAAACACATCAACTACAAATAAAAAATAATAATAATTAAATAAACGACTTAATTCAAACATTTAAACACAAGCATTTAAACTTCAAGTGGACTGTAAAACACTATATATTATTCAAGGTGTCCTGTTGTTTAGTTTGTCATTAGTTGATTAAGAAACGCTTTTAACTTTAATTTTAACTTTGAAATTTAATTAACTTCTAAAATTAAAATATCCTTGTTGCTCGCAAGTGACGTGTTACGATTTCTTTATGATTTGCGATTCCTTTATGATTTGATACGTTGTATTTTTTATCTACACAATAATATTATTCATTGAAGTTTCAACTTTACAGCTCGATACTATTACAATTATATTTTTTTCAGCTGTAAAACACTACTCCAGTTTTGTTTCCTAATGCTAATTTTCTTGCTGAGACACCTGTTGGAACGAAGTTATATTCAGTTCCTCAAGTATTGTCGGGTAGAGAATGTTAATGTTTCCGTTCCTGAACACGGAGGACCACTGCTCTTCCGGAGCAGACGGGGGAATACACTAAGGACGTAAATAATTAATTAGAGAGAATTGACTCACCACAGAGATTGGTTGACCACGTATCCAACAGGAGTAGTTGGAGACACTTTTGGTAATCCAATCCACCTTCCTTTGTCACAGTTCTAAAGCACTGAAGAGTAGTCGCGGAAGTACGAGCGTTTCGAAAGTCCAGAAGACCGACCACGTACCGCACAAACGAAGTTCTTGAAGATCTGGATGAGCAGCACAGAGTTAGAGAGAGTTGCAAGAGGTAGAGTTAGAATTTAAAAAGGCACACAATCACTAATTGTTGAGTTTGAAGCGAGACCCACGACCTTACACTTTGAGAGACTAAGCGTGAGTGTGTGTGGTGCTGTGTGGCGCGAAACCGTCGCCTGAGGTGAGTTTATTCCTGAGCACCAATGAGAGCTCGAGTTTGGGGTGGCGTGATGTTTATTCTAAGGGCTATCTGCCCCCTTAGAATAAACCCTCTCTCTCTCTCTTGGCTTTAGTGAACATGGGAAATACCAAAAATCAAATCTTATAACTACAGAATATATCAACTATGTACAATCATCTTATTACCTAACATACCGGCCACCTTGAAGCTATTAACTTCAATATAGAGAAAAAATGAAAACATTACACACAACATATAAAGGGTGATGAGTTACATGATAAAGAGCTTATTATTAAGTTATACTAAATTCTTAGAAATTAAGAGTCCACTTAGTTTAGTGGCAGAGGAAAGACCTTGATTGCAGATCGAGTGTAAGTCCCTGAAGGCGTCTTGATTGTGACCACTCGCACAATGCCATCAGGTCTAGGGTGAACGTCAGTGATACGTCCGAGAGGCCAGGTAAGAGGTGGTGTCGGGGATTGCACCAAGACGAGATCTCCAATTTTGAGGTTCTCCTGGGGAGTGCTCCATTTTGAACGTTGTTGTAGAGAGTGGAGGTATTCCAATTGCCAGCGATGCCAGATGCGTTGGTGAAAGGCCTGAACTAGTTGCCAATGGCGAAGTCGATTGGTAGGAACATCAGAGAGATCGGGTTCTGGTAGGGCAGCCAGATGAACACCAATCAGGAAGTGACCAGGTGTTAAGACTGAGGTTTCAGAAGGGTCTGAGCAGAGAGCAGTAAGTGGGCGAGAATTTAGCATTGCCTCTACTTGAATTGATAGAGTCTGAAATTGTGGTAAGTTATGCATAGTTTCATTAATCACTCGTTTGAGATGGTATTTTGCACTTTTAACCACACTTTCCCACAGCCCGCCCTGATGAGGTGCAGCTGGTGGGTTAAAATGGAACGTAATTCCTCGGGAGGAGGTAAAATGAACAATTTTGTCCTGTGCAACAGATGAGAGAGTTGATTCACGAATCACCTTTTGTAGTACTGAGTCTGCACCTACGAAGTTAGTTCTGAAGTCTGAATAGATGTTTGAGCACAGACCACGTCGGGACACAAAACGTGTGAGAGACAATAAAACCTTCTGTAGTGAGATCAGTCACCACGTCTATATGAACGGCTTTAGTAACCATGATAAAAATGCACAAGTAGACCTTAATGTGTCGCAGTCTCCTGAGATTGTGAATCTTGACAGTGAAGGGTCCAGCATAATCCACACCTGTTGATGAGAACGGTCGAGCTGGATTAACACAGTGTGCGGGCAAGTCTCCCATAAGAGGAGTTTTGTTTTTTGGTTTATTCTTAAAGCACACGAGACACTGGAAAATACGTGAGCGTATGATACTTCTAGCACATAATATCCACACTTTGCGTGTTAGTAGTGCTTGTGTCAATTGAGGTCCAGAATGGAGATGGATGCGATGATAAAATTCTATCAACAGCTTTACAACATGATGCCGTTTGGGAAGTACAATGGGATGACGAGTGTCATATGACAGGTTACATTGTGCCAGTCTACCGCCGACACGTATAAGATCATCAGAATCCAGATAAGGATTCAATTTCCGTAGGTGAGTGGAGCACGCAGAGACTTTCTTCAGTGATTTAATGTCCTCACTAAATGCTGAAAGTTGTACTAGTTTGAAAGTAACTACTTCAGCGGCATTCAGTTCACTGATGCGTAAATGACCAGAGATTTCTTTCTTTGATCGGCACAAGTCAATAAAACGTAACACGTATGCTAATACTCTTATGAGTTTTGTCCTTGAGGAATATTTAGAGAGTATTTCCCACTCTGTGGGACTAATTATAGTGAGCACGCTAAGGGGTGTAGTCTTGATTTCATCGGCAGATTGAAGTTCTATTGGTGTGAAGTTAGGAATCGGCCAGTGAGGCTTAGATAGACATAACCATGAGGGGGCCGTGCCACCAAAGTGGGTGGTTGACGAGTTGAGATGCAAGAACACCTCGGGAAGCACAATCGGCTGGATTGTCTGTACCTTTAATGTGTCGCCAATGATGACCAGGAATAATTTCTTGAATTTGAGCGACACGATTTGCTACAAAAGTTTTCAATCGGTAGGTAGGTGTTTGTAGCCACGTGAGCACTACCGAAGAGTCACATCAAAGTGTCAGTTCATTAATCTTGAGATGAGAAAACTGTCTAAGGCAATAATCAATTAGCTTGGACAAAAGATGAGCTCCACAAAGTTCTAAACGAGGCAGGGTCACCCGTTTCAGAGGAGCCACACGAGTTTTTGACAAAATTTGTCTCACAGTCACTTCTCCGCTAGAAGATTCACAACGAAAATACACTATTGTGGCATAACCACATTCTGAGGCATCAGAAAAGCCGTGTAATTAAATTACATTAGCGTGGGCTAACGGAAATGCTCGAGGCATCTTGAGTTGAGAGAGGTAACGACTAGTGTCGTTAGTAAATAATTGCCATTTATCGGCGAGATCAGGGGGAGAGCATTGTCCCACTTTAGGCCTTGAGCCCATAGGAGCTGCATATAGCATTTAGCTACCATGATTATTGGAGCTAGAAAACCGCAGGGATCGTACAATTTTGCAATGAGGCTTAATATAGAGCGTTTGGTTAATTTGTCTGTTTGATAATGAAAAGCATAGCGAAAACAATCTTCTTCAGGGGACCAGTGCATACCCAGGATGGAGAACTGATGAAGTTGTGCTTCTTGCAAGAAATAGGAGTTTCTAGATGTTCCGAAGGGAACCTGTCGAAGAGCTGGTTGGAGTTGGACGCCCACTTCCGAAGTTCGAAGCCGCCACGACCTAAGAGTTGGATAAGCTGGTCTTGAAGCTCAAGAACCGCCTCCACCGAGTCTGCACCAGTGACAATATCATCCACGTAGGTATGATTACGTAGTGAGTTAGGAGCCTGAGGAAAGTCAGCACCTTCATCTTCCACAAGTTGAGTCAGAGTTTTAATTGCTAAGTAAGGAGAGCTGTTCATCCCGTAGGTGACAGTGGTGAGTTGGAATGTGGATATTTTCGCGGAAGGATCATCAGGCCATAAAATGAGTTGAAAATGTTGATCGTCAGGATGGATTTTTATTTGACGAAACATCTGTCGTATGTCACATGAAAACACTATTTTATGAGACCGGAAGTTCAAAATAATTCACAAATATCAGTCTGTAACTTTCTACCAGTGAAAAGAATGTCATTGAGAGAGTAACCGGAACTGGTGTTGCTACTGGCATCAAACACAGTCCTAAGTTTTGTTGTACTGCTGGAGTATTTCAACACACCATGATGAGGGAGATAATAGTGAGGGATGTCCTCAACATGGTCTATTTTTATCATATGACTGAGAGCTCGATATTCAGAAATGAAAGAGCGGTAAAGCTGAGCAAACTGAGGTTGTGCGTTAAATTTTTGTTCAAGAGACAGTAAACGCTTTTCAGCAGTACGCCGAGAGAGGCCAAGAGCAGAGGGATCCATTCTGAATGGAAGTCGCACAACATAGCGACCAGTTGGGTCACGAGTATGAGTCTTTACAAAGTATTCGTCACAAGTGATCTCTTCTCGTGATTTAACACTGATGGTTGGTGCTTCTTCTTGTTGCCAGAATCGTTGTAAAGATGAGTACAAGAGATCATCACTAGTAGACAAAAGAGATATTGAAAAGTTGACCGCAGTATCCGTAGTCGAAGCACAAGGAGCTTGACCTATGAATATGTAGCCGAAGTGTGTGCCTATCACATGAGGCATGTGAGGCCCAAGCGAATGATTCTCTTGAGTAAGAATTAGAGGTAATAGAGAGCTACCTATTAGTACATCAATGCCACCAGGTAAGTGGAAGGAAGGGTCAGCGAGTGTATAAGGCTTGACCTTGTCCCACACGTCAGAAGCGATACGAGTGCGTGGTAAATCCACGGAGATTTTATCTAAGATATGAAACTGATGTTTGTTGGCCAGTGCATGGCCAGAGAGCGTTTCCGAATTTAGACACATTGTTCCCTTTGTAGAGGAGGAGTTTTGAGCGAGTCCAGATATTTTTAGATTTGAAGCATGTCGCTTGTCGTTAAAGATATTAGCAGCACGTTCAGAGAGAAGTTCACACATAGAGCCCGTGTCAAGTAATGCTCTAAATATATGAGAAATGCCTTGAGAGGTGGTTAGCTTAATTAAAGCTGTACCGAGTAACACCGTATAATTAGATGAAGAGAGAGAGTTAGAGCTATTTAGGGCAGAGCAATTTAATACATCAGCAGAAGAGACAAAGAGAGATGAAGTTGTAGCTATATCCCTAGAGGTAACATTATGTTGATCTTGAAGTCTAGAGGACGTATGACTATCTCGAGAGGGTTGACGGGAGAGATAACATCAAAATGTAGCATTGTATGATGTCGCTTGTTACATGTGTGACACGTTGATTGAGACTGACAATATTTCGAGCTGTGATTACCAAGGCATGAGAAACAACGTTGGTGTTGTTTTACTAATTCATGTCTTTCATGAGGTGAGTTCCTTTTAAAGGTATCATAAGCATATATTTTGTGACCTGTTTTATTACAAGCAAAGCATTGCCAAGCGTTGTGTTTATTAGTTCCCGACTGTGACTGAGAACTGGTTTGTGTTGTGATCATAGAGACACCACTGTATGAAGAATTCACCCTTTTTACCAAAGCGTGTTTTTGTTGAGTTTGTAACCGTGATGAAATATTTTTGTTCACAAAAGGAAAGTTGTGTATGTTAGCGTCTTCAGTTTGTAAGCACTCAATGTTCAAATATTTTATTATTTCTTCCACACTAGGTAAAGAGTGAGAACTAAAGTCTTCATTCGCTTTAGATCGAAAACTTTCAAGTTTTTTACAGAGCTCATTGTCAAGTTTACGCAACAATAATGCAGATAAAAGTGGATTGTTTTGAGTCACATCACATCTTCTAATGCCTTCAAGGCTTGTGAATGTTCAGTAAAAATGTTCACGAATTGACGAAGTCCCTTCAAAGAGGTAGCACTAACAGCAGGTAAGTCTAAGAGTTGATTGAGGTGTAGAGATTGCAACCTGCGAGTATTGTGATATCTATCTCGTAGTAAACTATAGGCCACGAGATAATTAGGTGCGGACAGAGTTAAACTTTTTACTAATGTTAAAGCATCACCTTGTAACACACTGAGTAAGTATTGGAACTTAGCCACACTAGAAAGGCTTGCATTACGATGAATCGTCGTATCAAACAGATTAATAAAACTTGTCCACGTTAGTGGGTCACCAGAAAACTTTTGCAGGTCTATTTTTGGTAACCTGAGTAGTATAGAATGGGGTGTCTGAAGCAGTGTGACGTCACGCCAGACCGCTACCGGGACAGGGTCAAAGGTCACCGCCTATCTGTTATCAGCCACGTGTTGACCTTGAGGTCAAGTTTACTATTGTTTACAACTGTTATCAGCCACGTGGTGACCTTGAAGGTCAGTTGTGCTAGGTCAGTGTTGTTTTGGTGTGACGTCACGCCGTGTTGTCCTAGGTCAGTGTTGTTTTGGTGTGACGTCACGCCGTTTTCGCGCTCTTTCGTCTGCTAGTATCAGCTGATGTGGTGCCATATGTGAAAGATGCACAGAAAAAATCTGTTTTTCTTAAAATGTACTAACTTTTTTTTCCACAACAGTGTTACCAACTCACGCGATGCAGAAAAAAATATTTCAGTGCTGCCAACTCACACGATTTATTACATTATACTATAATAAATACATATACGATTATTAAAAATTATTTCCACATATTAAATACAAACGCGTCGTTTTTTCGGTGTTACAGTAATATTAATTTAAATTCGTAATCCTTTTTTATGTTTAAACTATAATAAATACGAATACGATTATTAAAAATACAAACGCGTTAATAAATACGTTAAAAAATGTTCGTTAAGTATTAGGAGAACAGAACTTGGCAAAATCTCTGAAGTCGAGAGTTGGCGCGCTATCATATCGCTTGACCCTAGTGTCAGGCGGCGCGCGCTTTATCAGTCCGCTGGTGCACGACTTTTCTTGGCAACAATTACGGTTCCTCTTCACTTCTGCTAACCTAATACTTTATTTATTTTAAAACTTCTAAAATCGTTCACATGAGCTAAAAAAGGTATAATATGTTTAAATAAAATTAATTGAAGGATTGTTCTTAACCAGTATACGTCTTTTTTCCCCGATTTAATCCTATAAAGAGTATTTAAATTATAGTTCATACATATAGTAAATGATATTCATATAATAATTAATATTTATATTTTCAAAAACTCTATGAAAAAAGACGTGCTTTAATTAAAGTGTATTTTTTCTTGTTACACAGTATTAATTTGAATAATATTTTGTATTTTATATAGTATTAATTTGTTCTGACCGTTTAACAAATGAACCAGATGATATGCATATAATAATTAATATTTATATTTTCGAAAACTCTATGAAAAAAGACGTGCTTCAATTAAAGTGTATTTTTTCTTGTTACACAGTATTAATTTGAATAATATTTTGTATTTTATATAGTATTAATTTGTTCTAACCGTTTAACAAATGAATCAGAGGGTTTTTTTCTTCATTCGTATTGTACTATAATAAATCCGTGTACTATAATAAGTGCATCGATTCATCACTATGGTCAACCGATATTTATTCTTTGTCACGTTATGATATAATAGTGTTATTGTGCTAGCCTGATACTTTGTTTTTTATTGCATGTTGTTCGTATTCCATATTTAAGTGGTTTTTTCCATATATTTAGTAGATGTATAAAAAATAAAAATCATATTATATTTTATTTAATTTAATATTTAAAAATCGTAAGGTATTATACTATTCTATAATTTTTTAATGACATAAGTAATACAATATTTAAATTCTGTTATGGAATAAGTTATAGTAATATTTAGTTAATTATTTAAACATCGTAAGGAGAAGTTGTATTGCAGATATTTTTAAAGTAATAAGTCGCACAATATTTAAATGTTATTTAGGAATAAATTATAATAATGTAAATTATTAAATACTGTCCTTTTTAAAAACCAACTGATGTATTTGTATGGTATGAAATTGTCCAAGTCCAATTTTGCTGATGCTATGTTTCATCTGTACATACATGTATCTCAACAACAACAACCAAAGTTTAATCGATTGGTAAATATTTGTAAGAATGTTTATATTTAATATATACTCTATATGTGGTAGTGAGGCAGATGATATAAAAATTCATATAATTCAATAAAAAATCCGCAAAGAGTGGAAACTTCATCTGTACATACATGTATCTCAACAACAACCAAAGTTTAGGTGACCTGACGAATATTTTTTTCTTTAATCAATTGGTAGATATTTGTAAGAATGTTTATTTTTAATATATACTCTATATGTGGTAGTGAGGTAAATATAAAAATTCATATAATTTAATACAAATCTGCAAAGAGTGGAGACTTTATAGTATCTGTACATGCATGTTTTTCAACAACAACCAAAGTTTAGGTGACCTGACGAATATTTTTTTCTTTAATCAATTGGTAGATATTTGTAAGAATGTTTATTTTTAATATATACTCTATATGTGGTAGTGAGGTAGATATAAAAATTCATATAATTTAATACAAATCTACAAAGAGATGAAACTTCATTAGTAGACCTATCTGTACATGCATTTTCCTCAACAACAACCAAAGTTTCTAGTTGGCTCTGGTAACCTAAATGGTGACATTTTTTCTTTCATAAATGGTTCAATAATACTGTATTTACAGTATTTATTCAAATAATAATTTATATTTAATATAGTAATAATTTGTTGTGATCATTTAATATTCAAACCAGATGCGCCTTCTGCTAAAGGATAGATGTGTCTGAAATTTGTTAGTAAATTTGATATTTAGTTGATATTGGTAATGATTTAAATTATGAGTCAAGTAGTTCAATTATTATTCCCTCACACGTTAGTTAAAACAATCTAATAATATTGAATTGCGAGCCATATTTAGACTCTATATAATATTACAATAGGTAACATTCGCTTTAAGATATCAAATAAAGTCCCTCTATTTACAAACTATCCCATTATTTTAACCTAATAACATAAATAATTACTTTATAGATGTAAATTGCTGTTATTTATTATAAATTTACTACAAGACTTCAATAAGTTATATTCTACTTATGACAAGGGTATCAAAATAAAATTTGATACACATTTCATTTCAGACTTGTTAAACAAAACGTTATTCATCATTTGCATACTTAAGTCCTTTGTTGAGAAGATTTTTTTTATGTGAGTGTATAAATATAGAATTGAAAAATAATAGTTTATTTTCTCTAATATATTACAATAGGCTATAGATGTGAAGTTCTCTATACATTTCATTTCAGATTTCCATTAGGATCTTACGCACAAGAGCCTTAAGTAAAATTTTAATCTAATATGTTAAGCACATTTTAGCTTGCAGTTCTGTAAATATTAAATGGATAAAAATGTTTAATTTCTCCAAGAAAGGATCTTCATACATGTTTAAACTATTATAATATATGACGATTAAATATAAATCGTATTTTAAGTTAAAAATATGTTTTTTCCTATTTTGTAAAGATAATTTCTCTTATAAATGAATTGAGTAAATAAAATAACAATGAATCCATTAATAACTGTATAGTGTATTAAATGTCGTATATTATGTTGATAATTTATATTAATATGAGCCTTTTCTTATAATTTCAACATAAATATTACAAACACGTATTGAAAAAACCGAACTTTCAAATAACTTTAAAAAAACTTGTGACTGATTCAACACGAATAATTTATTTTAGTAAGGTCAAGATAACTTCATTATTATAGATTTCGGTATTTTTTAAAAATAAGATATATTAAACGTTTATCGCAAATAAAAGTTATACATTGTTACTGATTTACTCATTAAATAAAAACTAAACTCATTGGCTCAATTTGAACGGAAAAAAACAATATAAAAATGGAATATAATACAATATAGATACATATGCCCTATGTTTAAGATGAAACGTTTCTTGTGTATGAAAAATCTATCCAAGTTCAATTTTGTCAGTGTCCGTATGTTGTGCAAGGGAGAGAACTAAGTATCAGGCTTGTAAATTAGTTGAAAATCATACCAATAATACATGTTTTTGATTCAACTCTATGTCCCTTAATTTCACTGGTTGTTAGACTTTAAATGAAATGTCCGTTCTATGAAACAGTCAAACTCCGTTAGCAACAATATTACATTGGTTATCCATGCTCATACTACTCACATTCACCTTAGAATACGTTCAATTTTGTGCTGCCTTCTCATATCTAAGAATAATACTTTCTATTGGTTTCTCTTAAAATGAGCTGTGAGAGTAAATACTATAATTTATGTTATGTTTAAATAATTTTTATAAAACAGAGTATACCAAATCAGCCGTTTAAGTATGTACTTCTTTTGCATACATATATTCTGTTTAATGATAGAAATGAAGCTGTTATAAAAATGATAGTAGAATAAATTAAACTTAGCTAAGTAAGTTAATTTCGTGTTTATATAAAGGTATTTTTATTAGTATCCGCCTTATAGATTTCTAAAGAGAAGACAACCACCAATTAGGGTCACTTTTTATGCCATTTTTAAATTCTAGTGTATTAAGATTTTACCAAAAGGAAAACACTTATAAGTTACTTTATGGATGCAGACTGTAACCTTATAATAAAAACTACGTAATGAGAAACCAAAATAGACTCTGTTTTAAGGTTTACTTTTTAAACCTCCTGTAATATATAAAAATTCCCAATTTAACATAGTACATAATACGATAACAAGTTTCAATAAAAACTGTTTTTTAATGGCCTCATATTCGATGATTTACAAAAATTAAAATATAATCAGTACAAATATACTTATAATTAATCATCTATAGTCTTTATATTTACGTTCCGGTCAAACTAACGTATTACTGTCGGCTGAGCAGAACGAAAGAAGGATAAACGAAAAAATTAATTTAATTTCTTATTAGTATAGTGCAAATGATTGCAAGTCTGTAGCATTAATCAAAATAAAAGAAATATAGATTAACAAATAAGCGGACTAAATGATATTACATTTCCGGTTCAAGTGACATGATAGTGCACTCGAATAGACTCAAATCAAATAATTTACTTATCGAATGAAAATATAAACTTTGCATTAAAAGATGTATAAAAGATGCACACTGTGACCCTATAATAATAAAAAACCATTTAGTGGGAAACCAAAACTGATTCACCAAGAGCAGTTACTTTTTAGAACTCACTAAAACCTAGTGTCAAACTATGATCCACCTTTTTGATCGCTATGTTGATGGCAAATAAATAATCTATATATAGGACATTTCTTCCATAATACGGGAATATATGTATAACAATAAGTCTAAACTAAATGTACCAGTTGTATTAACTTTGAAACATAAGTAAATCGGTCGAAAAATCATATATGAGTAACTCAACTAATAAAATGTATATTTTTAAATTACAATGATTTTTAATTACGTTCATTCTAATTTTATGTGATTAAAATTTTCGTTTTATTCATGAACATTTTATGTGTGACAAACATAGCCAATAAATAACTAAAAACACCAATTTTAATTATTCTGAATTTTGACATTTTGGTAAACAAGTACTATGATTAATCGTTTAAGAGCTTTATATCAAGACATCTTCTTTATTATGTATCGTACATATACTTATCATTGATAAAATACAGGATTTATGAGATATAACATGATTTTACACGGTTAAATTTCAGTTTTGCTGAGGCTATAAATATCTAATAAACACGTAAATTGTATAGTGACAACAATTATATAAATAACCATAACATAATGGATATACACATATATACTGGTTTTAAGTTTTTAAATAACTAATAAGTAACTGCGTGTTTCTATATTTTTAGTTAATTTATGCATTTATTCACCTCAATGACCTCATAAATGTGAATTAATATAAGACATCTAAATCACAGAAATGTATAAATCCATCGATTTATTTTAAATGACCAATTAAATTAGTTTCGGATAAGAAAATTAAGGTATTATACAAATGATACACTTCTGAGATCTCCATTAGGATGCTATGCATAAGAGCTTCAAATAAAATTTCAGTCTTATTAGGCTTCACATATTCTGTAAATCTAGCTAGACATTAAATGAACGAAACATTTTTTATTTCTCAATGAGAGGATCCTCATAAGTATTCAACTACTTTATTAAAACTTAGTGAAACGATTTAAATATGAATGACACTCAGTGTTAAGCAGGTTTTTTTCCTATTTTGTAAAGATAGTTGGACAGATAAAACAACAATTTTATAATTCCGTTAATAACTTACTAGTGTATTATTAATTTAATAATATAGTGAATTGAATGTTACATATTATGCTACCAGTTCATAAAATGGTCTTTTGCTTATGACTGATTTCAAGTGTATAATTTATTTTGGTAAACATGATAAAACAAACACACATGACAAAACTAGGCAGAAAATGTACAAAAACAGACAAAAACAGATACGACCAACTTAGTTACATTGAACTGGTGTCAGTCCATTTAAAAATATACACCTACGTAAATGTTGTTTTTGTGTGATCCTTATTGATTGACTTCTTTTAAATTAAAAAATATAAACGACTTAGTAGACTAGAATATACAAGCCTTGTAAATATAATACACTTCTGAGATATCCATTATGAGCTTTAACTTACTTTATAGTGCTTCACATATTATTGTTTATTAGTCCATATATCAAATATTAAATATTTTTTAAATGTACAAAAAATGTTCATTTGTCAAATAACGGATATAAATTCATATACAACAATTATATCATACTTGAGCCAAACTATTAAAATTAAAGTTCATCAACGACTGTAAAGAAAATTTATATAGTAATATATTTGGGTAAATAAAACATTATACGAGACTGTTCTGTTAAGAAAGATATTCTTATTCTTTATTCTTTTACAAATTTTTCACATCTTTATTTACAAACATTGTCCTTGCTCAGAATCTTTGAACTTGTGGTTCTTCAACTCCTTTCAGCTCAGCCATTAGTCTGTTGTAGAGTTCTTCCCCACACTCTTTAGGACCGATGCTTTCAAATAATTTAATAAATGAGTATTCGTGATTTCTAACTTTGTTGCAAACGCTACAATCAGGACCACAAGCAGCTGTTTCTGTACGGTCCCTCTTAAATTTTATATTTTCTACATCCTCGACCAGTTCAGCCATTCTTTGAAGTTTTTCTTCAGCTTCTGGACTCCAGCTAGTTTTTGCAAATCTCAGCTCAAACATGACCATCAGCAAGTTTGTATACATTGTACCTGGAGTGTGATAAAGTGTCTGAACAATACCTTTATGTAACCTGAAAACTGTATTGAAAAAAGTGGTGGGTGGATGGTAACAGATTTATATATAAAATGTTTTCAAAATCGAATGGTTATTGTATCTAAAAGATACTGTTTCATACAAAACAGTTCACTCTTAACAAGTGTTATATTATATAACTAAGACATATGTTTACTATAGTACAAACAATTTTTAATAAATTAATAATACTGGTTTTTGAAGCTAAAAATACACATATGAATGAAAATAATTTACGTTAAATTTCATTACTCATAACACATATAAAAAGTCATGTGATATTTTTGATATTTTTAGTATTATAAAAATTAAAGACTATGAAACTAAATCAACTGCCATGATGCAATTAAAACGAATCTCAGCCATATTACAGTTGTATTATTTTTGTCTTTAGTTAGCATACATTTTTATTTATTTTTTTCCCAAAAAACTTGATATGATTTGTTTGTAACGTGGTTACTTTTAGTTGACAAGGCTCATACATTGTAAAACTGTACATTGTGAAGCCAAAGGAATGAATTTGAATGTGAAGTGCAATTGAACATTCAATACACTCACTTTTTTCTTTAGTTGGCATACATTTTTATTTATTTACTTCCCAAAAAACTGGATATGGTTTTGGATATGGTTTGTTTGTACCATGGTTAGTTTTATTTGACAGCCATTGTAAAACTGTAGATTGTGAAGCCCAATAAATGAATTTGAATGTGAAGTGCAGTTGAACATTCAATACCGTCCCTTTCATCCAAATAATGAACTTTATACTTAAGGTAGCACTAAAAAACCATATACTGTACGAACAAAACTATACTTTGTCTAGCTATATAAATACAAATGTACATAATTAGACTTTAATTTCGTATAATACATTTAAGTATGTAGGATTAACATGTTGAACTTGGGTACAGGGCATTTATTGTATTATACGATAGCTATTTATGTTGTATTCATGTTATTTATGAATTTAATGTGGAATTGAAACTGTAATTTAGATAATAATTTATTTATCAAACACAGTGAATGAAACAGCATTGATATTAAGTAACACCCAAATAATAATATGGAATGCAAACTATAAATTACTTTCAAAGCTAATTCCCATTCACTTTGTCTTATTAGAATTGATATTAAGAGGCATTAAAAATAATTCATATGACGTTTGTATAAATTAAAACCATATGTATATTTTAAACTAGCCAGGCCGCCGTTCAAAGACAAATAGAGCACACTTATTGTAGTAATGTATTACAAATAAAGTAACCAAAACCACAATTGTTAAATGTAATGTTTGTCGTTGCCTTAAATAAATGAGAATGGTAATTTTGCATTTCATTGTTTTCTCTGAAATATATTTTTCCATGCCAACGAAAATAACACATATGTTTTAAATGTCTATGTTACAATAGAAATGACAGTTCAATATAAATACAATAGAAATATAGTTTAAAACGTTCAACTGTTTATTCTCCTCCAACTAAATTTTTGTACTTTACAAGTTATGTGTTTTGAATAAGTAATTTATAGATAAAGAACATTTATTGAGAAAAGTTTTTTCGTTGAATCACATAAATAGAATTAAGTATAATTTATTACTGATATGTTTATAATGCATAATTATATTAAGTATTAGACTTTAATTTTTAATATTTTAATCAAAGAATATCACAAAGACAGATAGAGTAGCTTACGGTGACTTTTTAGTGCAACTTCATTGAATTCGAACTGTGCACATACACATATAACGGGGCTTATACTGTATTACTAAGTATACTGTATAATTTATAATTTGTATTGGGAATATTTAATGTTAAACAGGAAATCTAATATTTTAAACTATTTTTTATAGGTTATTAGAGGTATACATCAATTATTTAAATTTTGAATCGTAAACGCGTAGTTTATTAAATTGTTTTGTAAAGACTGTAATGATACTTGCTATTCTTTAGAATATAATATAAAAACTCTACTGTTTATAATGATCAGTTCAGAGGTAATTGTAAAGTGAAATGAAGTATCAGAGTCATACTAAATGTCATTAAGTGATGCAAATTATAAAATGTTACTTTATGTGTCATGCATTATCTTATTAAAAAATTCAGAATTTGCAATAATATACTATAACGTATTAGTAATAGAAAAACTAAAGTAAGAAGATTTAATTACGTATATGTATGTAAATAAAATATACACAGAAACGAGCCAATATTGTTAATAAAACACGATTGGTTCTAATAACTAGCGTGAATGCAAATATAGTTAATCTTAGCACGATGACCCGTACTAATAAGTCAAGATAACCATAGATAAAGTAAGAGGCCAACGCTGAAATTGAATTGTTATAGCGTGAGTACAAATTAGATTTCCTGTTTAACATTAAATATTCACAATACAAATTATAAATTATACAGTATACTTAGTAATACAGTATAAGCCCCGTTATATGTGTATGTGCACAGTTCGAATTCAATGAAGTTGCACTAAAAAGTCACCGTAAGCTACTCTATCTGTCTTTGTGATATTCTTTGATTAAAATATTAAAAATTAAAGTCTAATACTTCATATAATTATGCATTATAAACATATCAGTAATAAATTATACTTAATTCTATTTATGTGATTCAACGAAAAAACTTTTCTCAATAAATGTTCTTTATCTATAAATTACTTATTCAAAACACATAACTTGTAAAGTACAAAAATTTAGTTGGAGGAGAATAAACAGTTGAACGTTTTAAACTATATTTCTATTGTATTTATATTGAACTGTCATTTCTATTGTAACATAGACATTTAAAACATATGTGTTATTTTCGTTGGCATGGAAAAATATATTTCAGAGAAAACAATGAAATGCAAAATTACTATTCTCATTTATTTAAGGCAACGACAAACATTACATTTAACAATTGTGGTTTTGGTTACTTTATTTGTAATACATTACTACAATAAGTGTGCTCTATTTGTCTTTGAACGGCGGCCTGGCTAGTTTAAAATATACATATGGTTTTAATTTATACAAACGTCATATGAATTATTTTTAATGCCTCTTAATATCAATTCTAATAAGACAAAGTGAATGGGAATTAGCTTTGAAAGTAATTTATAGTTTGCATTCCATATTATTATTTGGGTGTTACTTAATATCAATGCTGTTTCATTCACTGTGTTTGATAAATAAATTATTATCTAAATTACAGTTTCAATTCCACATTAAATTCATAAATAACATGAATACAACATAAATAGCTATCGTATAATACAATAAATGCCCTGTACCCAAGTTCAACATGTTAATCCTACATACTTAAATGTATTATACGAAATTAAAGTCTAATTATGTACATTTGTATTTATATAGCTAGACAAAGTATAGTTTTGTTCGTACAGTATATGGTTTTTTAGTGCTACCTTAAGTATAAAGTTCATTATTTGGATGAAAGGGACGGTATTGAATGTTCAACTGCACTTCACATTCAAATTCATTTATTGGGCTTCACAATCTACAGTTTTACAATGGCTGTCAAATAAAACTAACCATGGTACAAACAAACCATATCCAAAACCATATCCAGTTTTTTGGGAAGTAAATAAATAAAAATGTATGCCAACTAAAGAAAAAAGTGAGTGTATTGAATGTTCAATTGCACTTCACATTCAAATTCATTCCTTTGGCTTCACAATGTACAGTTTTACAATGTATGAGCCTTGTCAACTAAAAGTAACCACGTTACAAACAAATCATATCAAGTTTTTTGGGAAAAAAATAAATAAAAATGTATGCTAACTAAAGACAAAAATAATACAACTGTAATATGGCTGAGATTCGTTTTAATTGCATCATGGCAGTTGATTTAGTTTCATAGTCTTTAATTTTTATAATACTAAAAATATCAAAAATATCACATGACTTTTTATATGTGTTATGAGTAATGAAATTTAACGTAAATTATTTTCATTCATATGTGTATTTTTAGCTTCAAAAACCAGTATTATTAATTTATTAAAAATTGTTTGTACTATAGTAAACATATGTCTTAGTTATATAATATAACACTTGTTAAGAGTGAACTGTTTTGTATGAAACAGTATCTTTTAGATACAATAACCATTCGATTTTGAAAACATTTTATATATAA
This sequence comes from Stictocephala bisonia, assembly GCA_035578905.1. Taxonomy (NCBI): domain Eukaryota; kingdom Metazoa; phylum Arthropoda; class Insecta; order Hemiptera; family Membracidae; genus Stictocephala; species Stictocephala bisonia. The sequence continues at coordinate 45,914 of JAQJVL010003354.1, forward strand.
ATCTGTTACCATCCACCCACCACTTTTTTCAATACAGTTTTCAGGTTACATAAAGGTATTGTTCAGACACTTTATCACACTCCAGGTACAATGTATACAAACTTGCTGATGGTCATGTTTGAGCTGAGATTTGCAAAAACTAGCTGGAGTCCAGAAGCTGAAGAAAAACTTCAAAGAATGGCTGAACTGGTCGAGGATGTAGAAAATATAAAATTTAAGAGGGACCGTACAGAAACAGCTGCTTGTGGTCCTGATTGTAGCGTTTGCAACAAAGTTAGAAATCACGAATACTCATTTATTAAATTATTTGAAAGCATCGGTCCTAAAGAGTGTGGGGAAGAACTCTACAACAGACTAATGGCTGAGCTGAAAGGAGTTGAAGAACCACAAGTTCAAAGATTCTGAGCAAGGACAATGTTTGTAAATAAAGATGTGAAAAATTTGTAAAAGAATAAAGAATAAGAATATCTTTCTTAACAGAACAGTCTCGTATAATGTTTTATTTACCCAAATATATTACTATATAAATTTTCTTTACAGTCGTTGATGAACTTTAATTTTAATAGTTTGGCTCAAGTATGATATAATTGTTGTATATGAATTTATATCCGTTATTTGACAAATGAACATTTTTTGTACATTTAAAAAATATTTAATATTTGATATATGGACTAATAAACAATAATATGTGAAGCACTATAAAGTAAGTTAAAGCTCATAATGGATATCTCAGAAGTGTATTATATTTACAAGGCTTGTATATTCTAGTCTACTAAGTCGTTTATATTTTTTAATTTAAAAGAAGTCAATCAATAAGGATCACACAAAAACAACATTTACGTAGGTGTATATTTTTAAATGGACTGACACCAGTTCAATGTAACTAAGTTGGTCGTATCTGTTTTTGTCTGTTTTTGTACATTTTCTGCCTAGTTTTGTCATGTGTGTTTGTTTTATCATGTTTACCAAAATAAATTATACACTTGAAATCAGTCATAAGCAAAAGACCATTTTATGAACTGGTAGCATAATATGTAACATTCAATTCACTATATTATTAAATTAATAATACACTAGTAAGTTATTAACGGAATTATAAAATTGTTGTTTTATCTGTCCAACTATCTTTACAAAATAGGAAAAACCTGCTTAACACTGAGTGTCATTCATATTTAAATCGTTTCACTAAGTTTTAATAAAGTAGTTGAATACTTATGAGGATCCTCTCATTGAGAAATAAAAAATGTTTCGTTCATTTAATGTCTAGCTAGATTTACAGAATATGTGAAGCCTAATAAGACTTAAATTTTATTTGAAGCTCTTATGCATAGCATCCTAATGGAGATCTCAGAAGTGTATCATTTGTATAATACCTTAATTTTCTTATCCGAAACTAATTTAATTGGTCATTTAAAATAAATCGATGGATTTATACATTTCTGTGATTTAGATGTCTTATATTAATTCACATTTATGAGGTCATTGAGGTGAATAAATGCATAAATTAACTAAAAATATAGAAACACGCAGTTACTTATTAGTTATTTAAGAACTTAAAACCAATAGATATGTGTATGTCCATTATGTTATGGTTATTTATATAATTGTTGTCACTATACAATTTACGTGTTTATTAGATATTTATAGCCTCAGCAAAACTGAAATTTAACCGTGTAAAATCATGTTATATCTCATAAATCGTGTATTTTATCAATGATAAGTATATGTACGATACATAATAAAGAAGATGTCTTGATATAAAGCTCTTAAACGATTAATCATAGTACTTGTTTACCAAAATGTCAAAATTCAGAATAATTAAAATTGGTGTTTTTAGTTATTTATTGGCTATGTTTGTCACACATAAAATGTTCATGGATAAAACGAAAATTTTAATCGCATAAAATTAGAATGAACGTAATTAAAAATCATTGTAATTTAAAAATATACATTTTATTAGTTGAGTTACTCATATATGATTTTTCGACCGATTTACTTATGTTTCAAAGTTAATACAACTGGTACATTTAGTTTAGACTTATTGTTATACATATATTCCCGTATTATGGAAGAAATGTCCTATATATAGATTATTTATTTGCCATCAACACAGCGATCAAAAAGGTGGATCATAGTTTGACACTAGGTTTTAGTGAGTTCTAAAAAGTAACTGCTCTTGGTGAATCAGTTTTGGTTTCCCACTAAATGGTTTTTTATTATTATAGGGTCACAGTGTGCATCTTTTATACATCTTTTAATGCAAAGTTTATATTTTCATTCGATAAGTAAATTATTTGATTTGAGTCTATTCGAGTGCACTATCATGTCACTTGAACCGGAAATGTAATATCATTTAGTCCGCTTATTTGTTAATCTATATTTCTTTTATTTTGATTAATGCTACAGACTTGCAATCATTTGCACTATACTAATAAGAAATTAAATTAATTTTTTCGTTTATCCTTCTTTCGTTCTGCTCAGCCGACAGTAATACGTTAGTTTGACCGGAACGTAAATATAAAGACTATAGATGATTAATTATAAGTATATTTGTACTGATTATATTTTAATTTTTGTAAATCATCGAATATGAGGCCATTAAAAAACAGTTTTTATTGAAACTTGTTATCGTATTATGTACTATGTTAAATTGGGAATTTTTATATATTACAGGAGGTTTAAAAAGTAAACCTTAAAACAGAGTCTATTTTGGTTTCTCATTACGTAGTTTTTATTATAAGGTTACAGTCTGCATCCATAAAGTAACTTATAAGTGTTTTCCTTTTGGTAAAATCTTAATACACTAGAATTTAAAAATGGCATAAAAAGTGACCCTAATTGGTGGTTGTCTTCTCTTTAGAAATCTATAAGGCGGATACTAATAAAAATACCTTTATATAAACACGAAATTAACTTACTTAGCTAAGTTTAATTTATTCTACTATCATTTTTATAACAGCTTCATTTCTATCATTAAACAGAATATATGTATGCAAAAGAAGTACATACTTAAACGGCTGATTTGGTATACTCTGTTTTATAAAAATTATTTAAACATAACATAAATTATAGTATTTACTCTCACAGCTCATTTTAAGAGAAACCAATAGAAAGTATTATTCTTAGATATGAGAAGGCAGCACAAAATTGAACGTATTCTAAGGTGAATGTGAGTAGTATGAGCATGGATAACCAATGTAATATTGTTGCTAACGGAGTTTGACTGTTTCATAGAACGGACATTTCATTTAAAGTCTAACAACCAGTGAAATTAAGGGACATAGAGTTGAATCAAAAACATGTATTATTGGTATGATTTTCAACTAATTTACAAGCCTGATACTTAGTTCTCTCCCTTGCACAACATACGGACACTGACAAAATTGAACTTGGATAGATTTTTCATACACAAGAAACGTTTCATCTTAAACATAGGGCATATGTATCTATATTGTATTATATTCCATTTTTATATTGTTTTTTTCCGTTCAAATTGAGCCAATGAGTTTAGTTTTTATTTAATGAGTAAATCAGTAACAATGTATAACTTTTATTTGCGATAAACGTTTAATATATCTTATTTTTAAAAAATACCGAAATCTATAATAATGAAGTTATCTTGACCTTACTAAAATAAATTATTCGTGTTGAATCAGTCACAAGTTTTTTTAAAGTTATTTGAAAGTTCGGTTTTTTCAATACGTGTTTGTAATATTTATGTTGAAATTATAAGAAAAGGCTCATATTAATATAAATTATCAACATAATATACGACATTTAATACACTATACAGTTATTAATGGATTCATTGTTATTTTATTTACTCAATTCATTTATAAGAGAAATTATCTTTACAAAATAGGAAAAAACATATTTTTAACTTAAAATACGATTTATATTTAATCGTCATATATTATAATAGTTTAAACATGTATGAAGATCCTTTCTTGGAGAAATTAAACATTTTTATCCATTTAATATTTACAGAACTGCAAGCTAAAATGTGCTTAACATATTAGATTAAAATTTTACTTAAGGCTCTTGTGCGTAAGATCCTAATGGAAATCTGAAATGAAATGTATAGAGAACTTCACATCTATAGCCTATTGTAATATATTAGAGAAAATAAACTATTATTTTTCAATTCTATATTTATACACTCACATAAAAAAAATCTTCTCAACAAAGGACTTAAGTATGCAAATGATGAATAACGTTTTGTTTAACAAGTCTGAAATGAAATGTGTATCAAATTTTATTTTGATACCCTTGTCATAAGTAGAATATAACTTATTGAAGTCTTGTAGTAAATTTATAATAAATAACAGCAATTTACATCTATAAAGTAATTATTTATGTTATTAGGTTAAAATAATGGGATAGTTTGTAAATAGAGGGACTTTATTTGATATCTTAAAGCGAATGTTACCTATTGTAATATTATATAGAGTCTAAATATGGCTCGCAATTCAATATTATTAGATTGTTTTAACTAACGTGTGAGGGAATAATAATTGAACTACTTGACTCATAATTTAAATCATTACCAATATCAACTAAATATCAAATTTACTAACAAATTTCAGACACATCTATCCTTTAGCAGAAGGCGCATCTGGTTTGAATATTAAATGATCACAACAAATTATTACTATATTAAATATAAATTATTATTTGAATAAATACTGTAAATACAGTATTATTGAACCATTTATGAAAGAAAAAATGTCACCATTTAGGTTACCAGAGCCAACTAGAAACTTTGGTTGTTGTTGAGGAAAATGCATGTACAGATAGGTCTACTAATGAAGTTTCATCTCTTTGTAGATTTGTATTAAATTATATGAATTTTTATATCTACCTCACTACCACATATAGAGTATATATTAAAAATAAACATTCTTACAAATATCTACCAATTGATTAAAGAAAAAAATATTCGTCAGGTCACCTAAACTTTGGTTGTTGTTGAAAAACATGCATGTACAGATACTATAAAGTCTCCACTCTTTGCAGATTTGTATTAAATTATATGAATTTTTATATTTACCTCACTACCACATATAGAGTATATATTAAAAATAAACATTCTTACAAATATCTACCAATTGATTAAAGAAAAAAATATTCGTCAGGTCACCTAAACTTTGGTTGTTGTTGAGATACATGTATGTACAGATGAAGTTTCCACTCTTTGCGGATTTTTTATTGAATTATATGAATTTTTATATCATCTGCCTCACTACCACATATAGAGTATATATTAAATATAAACATTCTTACAAATATTTACCAATCGATTAAACTTTGGTTGTTGTTGTTGAGATACATGTATGTACAGATGAAACATAGCATCAGCAAAATTGGACTTGGACAATTTCATACCATACAAATACATCAGTTGGTTTTTAAAAAGGACAGTATTTAATAATTTACATTATTATAATTTATTCCTAAATAACATTTAAATATTGTGCGACTTATTACTTTAAAAATATCTGCAATACAACTTCTCCTTACGATGTTTAAATAATTAACTAAATATTACTATAACTTATTCCATAACAGAATTTAAATATTGTATTACTTATGTCATTAATAAATTATAGAATAGTATATTACCTTACGATTTTTAAATATTAAATTAAATAAAATATAATATGCTTTTTATTTTTTATACATCTACTAAATATATGGAAAAAAACCACTTAAATATGCAATACGAACAACATGCAATAAAAAACAAAGTATCAGGCTAGCACAATAACACTATTATATCATAACGTGACAAAGAATAAATATCGGTTGACCATAGTGATGAATCGATGCACTTATTATAGTACACGGATTTATTATAGTACAATACGAATGAAGAAAAAAACCCTCTGATTCATTTTGTTAAACGGTTAGAACAAATTAATACTATATAAAATACAAAATATTATTCAAATTAATACTGTGTAACAAGAAAAAATACACTTTAATTGAAGCACGTCTTTTTTCATAGAGTTTTCGAAAATATAAATATTAATTATTATATGCATATCATCTGGTTCATTTGTTAAACGGTCAGAACAAATTAATACTATATAAAATACAAAATATTATTCAAATTAATACTGTGTAACAAGAAAAAATACACGTTAATTAAAGCACGTCTTTTTTCATAGAGTTTTTGAAAATATAAATATTAATTATTATATGAATATCATTTACTATATGTATGAACTATAATTTAAATACTCTTTATAGGATTAAATCGGGGAAAAAAGACGTATACTGGTTAAGAACAATCCTTCAATTAATTTTATTTAAACATATTATACCTTTTTTAGCTCAGGTGAACGATTTTAGAAGTTTTAAAATAAATAAAGTATTAGGTTAGCAGAAGTGAAGAGGAACCGTAATTGTTGCCAAGAAAAGTCGTGCACCAGCGGACTGATAAAGCGCGCGCCGCCTGACACTAGGGTCAAGCGATATGATAGCGCGCCAACTCTCGACTTCAGAGATCTTGCCAAGTTCTGTTCTCCTAATACTTAACGAACATTTTTTAACGTATTTATTAACGCGTTTGTATTTTTAATAATCGTATTCGTATTTATTATAGTTTAAACGTAAAAAAGGATTACGAATTTAAATTAATATTACTGTAACACCGGAAAAAACGACGCGTTTGTATTTAATATGTGGAAATAATTTTTAATAATCGTATATGTATTTATTATAGTATAATGTAATAAATCGTGTGAGTTGGCAGCATTGAAATATTTTTTTCTGCATCGCGTGAGTTGGTAACACTGATGTGGAAAAAAAAGTTAGTACATTTTAAGAAAAACAGATTTTTTCTGTGCATCTTTCACATATGGCACCACATCAGCTGATACTAGCAGACGAAAGAGCGCGAAAACGGCGTGACGTCACACCAAAACAACACTGACCTAGGACAACACGGCGTGACGTCACACCAAAACAACACTGACCTAGCACAACTGACCTTCAAGGTCACCACGTGGCTGATAACAGTTGTAAACAATAGTAAACTTGACCTCAAGGTCAACACGTGGCTGATAACAGATAGGCGGTGACCTTTGACCCTGTCCCGGTAGCGGTCTGGCGTGACGTCACACTGCTTCAGACACCCCATTCTATACTACTAACCTGACTAGAGAGGATCCAGAATGTGAAACAGTACTGCTATCACTCAGTGAGCTAGGTGTTTTTGGTTCGACAGGAGGAGTAAGTACCTCAATGATTGCTGTCAAATACGCAAAGAGAATTTCAATTTCATCTTGATCGGAAGATAAAGTCTCATCCGACAGACCATCGTCAGAATCAAGAACTAAAACCCGTTGAAGGTTATTATCAAAATCAGCCTATTTCTTTTTTATTTCATTAGAGAAGGCGTTTAGCTGTTAAACTTGTACAGAGGTTAGAGATTCAGTTTGAGTAGAGAATTCTTCTAGAATACCCTTCAATTTATTAAAACACACTTTGAGAAGAGCAGTTACACATGAGTAAATGGAACTGTTAAATTCACCCGTTTTGGGAGGCATGTTGAGATAATTAAACGATAGTTAATTACAAGAGACAACAATACAGCGATATGAATCAAAACTTGAATTCATAAACATCAATTTTTGGCATAAACAAGCTAATTATTTTGGACACACTGAGATGTGAGTTAATTAATCAACTAAAAAATAATATACATGCCCAACTTTAATCATTAACATAGTTTCAAAGAGAGTGACACAAAACAATTTATGAGGTTTTCAAAAAAAAACCTTTTTCAAAGAGTAATTTTCCTTTACAAATTACAGTAATTAGTAACATAAATGACAAAGGAATAATAAAAAACATTAAAAGAGAATAAGTAAAACTAATTCTAAAAAAATACCTTTTGTTAATGTAGTTAAACGTTTAAGTTATGTGGCAAACTTCAATTCAACTATGACCTATTGTCAAATTTAACAATATTAAACAAAAATGCTCAAACGAAAATTGACAAAATGAATTATTGTCATTTACAACATATACCATTCAAAGAAATCAAAGTAGAAACAACAACATGATGTGTACAACATTAAATACATTAACAAATTACTTGATTGATAAAAATCAATTATTACAATTGAAATAATTAAAATATGAATGAATACCTTTGTGATAATTAAGAATGGTTACTTAACAACCTACTATTTGACTGTTAATGCTGGACACTCAATGTTACTTTATAAGTGAGAAAAATAACATTTTCATATAACCTTGTTAGAACAGAAAATATATGTCTAGATTGCTATTAAAATAGAGTGAATAATTATTCTTATACAGTAGAGTGTTTAGTATTAGTGCAACAAAGTAAAAGCAAAAATAATATAATCCATACAAAGTAAACCAAAACAAGTCAAGAATGTAAACAAACAACAATGCTCTATTTGACAGTTGTTGACATTTCAACCTTGCGTAAGAGAGAGAGAGAGAGAAAGTTCCAGTTATTGATCGCCTCGCACTGCTATAACTGGTACGAGGGGTTAGAACCAGTTTTAGATACTTGAACTCTACATCACAAGACTTAACTTTGCCAAATTGTTTCATTAGTAAAAATAATGATTGATTGCAAAAGAAAGTCGAAAAATTAGCAATTCAATTCCAAGAGATTATTCAATTCAATATTGTCTCTTAGTTGATTAGAGTTTTGTTGTAATTAACATAATTGATTAGATACGAATAAATGGCTGTTGTCCACGGATGATACAATTTATCCGTCCCGGAGCTGACCACTAAATGTCGGGTAGAGAATGTTAATGTTTCTGTTCCTGAAAACGGAGGACCACTGCTCTTCCGGAGCAGACGGGGGAATACACTAAGGACGTAAATAATTAATTAGAGAGAATTGACTCACCACAGAGATTGGTTGACCACGTATCCAACAGGAGTAGTTGGAGACACTTTTGGTAATCCAGTCCACCTTCCTTTGACACAGTTCTAAAGCACTGAAGAGTAGTCGCGGAAGTACGAGCGTTTCGAAAGTCCAGAAGACCGATCACGTACCGCACAAACGAAGTTCTTGAAGGTCTGGATGAGCAGCACAGAGTTAGAGAGAGTTGCAAGAGGTAGAGTTAGAATTTAAAAAGGCACACAATCACTAATTGTTGAGTTTGAAGCGAGACCCACGACCTTACACTTTGAGAGACTAAGCGTGAGTGTGTGTGGTGCTGTGTGGCGCGAAACCGTCGCCTGAGGTGAGTTCATTCCTGAGCACCAATGAGAGCTCGAGTTTGGGGTGGCGTGATGTTTATTCTAAGGGCTATCTGCCCCCTTAGAATAAACCCTCTCTCTCTCTCTCTTGGCTTTAGTGAACATGGGAAATACCAAAAATCAAATCTTATAACTACAGAATATATCATTTATGTACAATCATCTTATTACCTAACAAGTATTCTTCGCTACTATTATGGGTTATTACAAATATTTAACCCCATGTTTTTAAATGTGTTACTGTTGGCGAGTCACGAGAAGTCCTCTGAACTTCATGCCTCTGTGATATAAAAGGCACTGATTTCCGTTGAAACAGTGCAAGTCACGTATACATATCGTTATTAGTAATTACGACAGGTACAGTACATGGCTTATGCTGCTTCTATAGAAATCAGCACCTTCAATATTACAGAGGCAAGGAGTTCAGAGGACTTTTCATGTGTATTGCTTGCATTAATACACATGCATGTAAGCCTAAGTGATAAGAGAGAGGTTATTGTACGATAGGGGGAGATTAATACCAGGAGCATCGTTCCCAGGCACAAAGGTTTGGCCTTGTTGACAGTGAAGAGCGATGAGGGGTTAGTAAATACAATTACATAGAGCCTGCAATAGTCTCCAGTAAGTACAGGCTCTCTTAGGGGTGGATAATTTCATGAAAGCATTTATAAAACTAACAATCCCCACCATGCTAAACTGTATCAGTACTTGGTTTAACGATGTCGTTTGGTTAGAGAAGGATACAAGAAATATTACACTGTTTTTAATAATAGCATAACCATAAAGACATAAAATGAAACACAATTTTTTAGTAGACAAGTCAGAATTTATGTTAAAAACTCCTTTAATTTATTAGATAAAAATTTATATAAACTCTTATTAAACAAACTCACACTCTGTTGCATTCTAATTCATTAAAATATTATACACTTGAACTTTAATTTTATAGTAATTGTTTGTTAATATATAGCATAAATAAATAGTACAAGTGTCTGGGGTATTCTTTGTTATTTTATTTCACATAACTCGTTATCTATATCCTTCATTTTGTTACTATCGAATACTAATTTAACTTGCTTATACACTATCGATTGTTTTTTCTCTTTTTTTTCTTTAAACAGTTTTTTGTTATTTATTACTACACCAAAGAATGGTAATGATTAAATTAATAGTACAAAAAATAATAATAATAATCAATAATTTAAAATACATCCTGTCTTTATAACAATTTAGTAATTTTATTTTTTTCTAAGTCGGTGTTTGATTGGTATTAAAAATTACTTGATTTAATACACTCACTAAAATCAAGACATATGAGTTGTGAATGGGCGTCAAAGTAAAGTAGACAAGAATTTTCTGACCACCATTAATCTTTTCCTCACAGACAGAACCTGGATAAATGTGTCATTTATTCATTTGTATATACGGCAAATCACCATTATATAAAACATAGTATAGTTTGGCTGTTTTACAATATCAAATGTACATGAACATCACTACACAGATATTTCATTACCAACTAAAAATAAATATAACAATAATAAGTTGTAGATACTAGGCCAGCTGGAAAAAGGATAATGTTAAAAAAAGGAAATAACTCTAATATCAGCAAAATCATTAATCATAGACAGACGTTAAATAAACAGATTAGATATAAGACATGCAAATATAAATCTATAACAAAGCAAATGAAACAAGATAAACCCCTAACAACAAAAATTAAATTAAAGAAGATAAACATTTAACAACAACGATTATATAAGTCAAGATAAACCTATAACAACAACTAAACAAATAACGATACAACCTCATAACAGCAACAATTTATATGTTTATCAATAACAAATATATGAGACTTACAGGGTGAACCAAAATATTGTTCTGAAGACAACACATACATAAAGTAACTTACAGATGAAGAACATTTGTCATGGCCTATTTTAATAACTAAAGAATTAAAACTAATAAAACAACAGAAACCTGTAGACCACCAGTTAAATACACATAATACGAATATTTTAAAATGAACGTCAGGGCTGAATTCGAGAAACTAAATTTAGTTATGGTTAATTTTTTAATTATAAAAATCTCATTCAACTGTTGTATGCTTATCTTGCACTTATTTTTGTCTATCTTTTCAGGAGTTCACTATTGGTAGATTTAAAGAGAAGCAAAGTATCAAAGTAAGTATGTTGGTTAAAATATTTGATTCTAGACTAGTGAAGTATGTTCTATAATCATAGATAAATTACAGTAAATATTCGTTACTAAAACAAATAATTTTATATTTGTATAACTTTTCCTTATCATAATGATATTTAAATAGATAACAAATGTGCAAAATTACACAACATTACAATCAAAAAAGTAACAAAATTACATTGGTTTTGTGAACACAGCCACAGTTTTTGTTTATGATTTCATTTTTTTTGCCTGACAAATTGATTCCTAAACTCTCTAAATAATAGTATTAAAAACTTATGGAAATTTCATTTCTACCATTTATTTTGTTGGAATTTTTTCCAATGGGGCTCAGTTGTAGTGTGTCTAGTGGAAGGGATGGTCGATAATGACTCCCTGCACCCTTGTCCTGGAGGTAGGTCCAATGTTCTTGTAAGATTTTGGTGTTTTTTCTGTAATTAATTTTTTAATGTAATATCGTCTCTTCCTTTCAAGGATTAGTTATTAAGGATTTTGTGTATGTATTTTTAATTAGATATATAATAGGTTAAGATGTAAAACGTATTGCGAAAAAATCTTCAGAGACTTCTTTCTTTTATTTTTAGTATTAATGTAAGTTAATTTAGGTCACGTGAAAACGAGAAGATTGTCTTACTTCTTGACACGTCTTGTAATTATTAAAATCTGACTCGTAGAAAAGCTCAAAAAAAAACTTTAAGAATTCTAATCTTCCTAAACACTATTTCGTTAGATTCAAACATCATTTCTGTTGATGATTTCTTACCTAAAAGTTCAGGAGCTCTCTTTAGCATTATTAAACTAAATGTAGTCTATACTATCAGTTTAATACAAACATTTTCGATTCTTTTAATCAAGTATGTGTCAGAGAAAGAGGATGAAAACATTTCACTTGAACTAAATAAGTAAATCAATTAATTTGTATATCTAACTATACCGATCCTACGAAAGACCTTAGTAAACTCATGATATACCTTTACAGTTTACTAGAAGGAACATTATACATCTCCAAATGTAGTATTGTTAAAGTTATGTTTTAGGCATTCACAAAGAACACTCAATATAAATATACTGTTTAACTTTTTAATGGCGTTAAACAATTTAAACGTATATAAAATAAAACAAACTAACGATTTTAACGTCAACGTTTATCTGTACAATATTATGTTACATGATAAGAATTAAACTACAATTTGTTATACAGGATACACACAGTGTAAACTTACAACTTCAAGACACATCGCTGCCTGAATTCTCAAAGCCGAAGACGTGTGATCAGGATCAAAGTACGCTCTGAAATTTAATCAACTTCTCACTCAAATAATGGTTTTATCTACTGTTTGTTCCTTTTACTTGTAAGAAAGTACACTTCATAATTAGTTAGTGTCACACTCGTACTACATTGGCAAATTACAGAGTATATGTTAGTTTACTATCATATATTATTTATTTAATTAATATTGGTGATATTTATTTATTGTATATACTTCTAAAGTGTTTGATATTTGTCTTCATAGTTTTAAATTTAGTAAAAATATTAACTTACAGGTTCAATATTCATACTGTTTAGTTATGAAGGCAATCCACACGTCTACCAGTCCTCATAAAAAACCGTATACCTGCTTATGATATAATTTTCAAGTGTTTTATACTAAGGTATCAGTAAATTTTTTAAATTTATATTCATCTTACAACTCTTAAGAAACTGTTTGACCTTCGAAACAGTTGTAAATTTGTCGAGTTGAGTTAAAATATAACACTCCATATAGCAACAAAAAGGTTAAAAATAAATCCGTTCATAAGAGAAGAAATGCGGTGTGTTCATATTCGCCAGTGTGTCAAAGTTAGCCCAAAGATTTCGAACAGGTGCTTTATAAGATGGGAAACAAGAACGACATTTTACATCAAGGGAAATCACACATAATGCGTAGTGTGAGGACATCAAACGCACCCCTCTTTAGTTCATATGGCATGTTGCAACATAACCTAAACTTGGATTAAATGGTAGGACATATGTGTTAAATTATCACAGCTAGTCTCACCAATATTAAGTTTAATGAAACCTTAAGGGAAATTATATGAAATCTGGACTTTTATTCTTGTTTGGTTCATGTTTACGTCATGTAACAATACATTACATTAAGTAATCTAGTTAGTTAATTGATTTCAATAACTTAATAAAAACTGATTTCATCTTCCCATGGACACATGTTTCAAGGTTATCTTCAGCAGGAAGTCTCAAGCCTGAAGTGCTTTCAATCACTTGATCACAATGCTTTAAAGAAATTGTGCTTCAACTTCAATCTCCTTTAATAACTGTGTCATCAGTCGCTTTCATCTTTCAGGGCTGCTATTATCAAATTTGTAACGGATCAACAACTTTCTTAATATATCTCACCAGCTGGTACATTCATGATGATATGTAATGCAAGTACTAGGCTATGTTTTAAAGGATACTCAAGACAATTATTCTATATAGAACTCAATCAAATATAATTTGAGAACTAAATTAAAATAGTACATTTATATATTGTTTTGTTGTATAAACAAGCGAAAACATATAATGTTAAAAAATAAATAACAAATGTTATATTTATAGTTCAATTACGTAAATCAATAGAACTATATCGAACATATAAAATAAATACTAAATTATATATTAGATACTCTATACTAATATATTAAGAACTTAATATACAAGCACTTTCTTAGATGATAAAATTATTTAATTTGTGTTTAATTTAAATATACCTTTTTTTAAATAAACAACACAAGAAATAATTAAAATGCTAGTTTGTTAATTTATCGTTAAATAATCTGTACACACAACATAATAATATTGATTATGTAGATTTTACAATCAGAAAATTAAATAATATGTGTAGTTACTGCAAAAAGATCATCATTACTTAAGCTTTTTTTATCATTGTAACAACTTACAGAAGGAATCTGTAGGCAGGGATAAATATCCTCAACAATTAATTCTATTTTCCTCGTAGAAGGGTAGAAGGAGATAGGGGTGATCCATATCAAGGAAGTTCCGCGACATAACGTTTTGAACTCAGTGTTTCATATAAGTCTACTTGAAAAATGAAAGTGTTATTACATTTTGAAAACGGCCACTTATTATCAGTTCATATAGATTTGCAAATGTTAAATAAATAATATGTGCTATTAGTAGTTTTAAGTTTCAAGATTCAGTGTTGCTGACCCAACGTTCATTTACTTTTTCATCACCACCCTATTCCCCTTCCCCCACATTGATATTAAACACACACGTATTTTCTCGTCCACTTTTAAACTAAAAAAAAAAAAAAAATTAAAATTAAAATAAAAAAAATAGAATAGGGAAGAGAATGTAACCCTGTGGAACACCCATATGCACTTCGTCCCAAGAAGACTCACAGGAGTCATGCGGACCATTAACAAAGGTGCACTGTTTTCTGCCGGACAGGAAAGATTTGAACCAATACAAGGCTACACCCCTAATTCCATAATGGTTGAGTTTTAAGAACAAAACTGTGTGATCAATACAATCAAAGGCCTTTGACCGGTCACAGAAAACACCCAGAGTTTTCCGTGACCCATCCAAGGCGCTAAGTACATGATTTGTAAAATCATATAAAGCTGATAATATGGACTTACTCTGTTGAAACCCATGTTGATTTTTGGAAATAACATAAAATTTTAATAAATGAGAACTTAGTCGGGCAAGAATGGTTTTCTCGAACACTTTATAAATTGTTGGGACCAAAGCAATTGGCCTGTAATTGCCGATTATTGATCTATTGTCTTTTTTTATGAAGGGGTTTGATGATTGACAATTTTAATTTTGAGGGGAATGTGCCAGATGAAAATGATTGATTTATAAGAAATGTTAGAGGCAAAGCTGATTCATGAGAACAGAATTTAAGAAGATTCGGTGAAATTTCATCCCAACCGAATGAGCTTTTCGATTTTAAGGATGCAATCACGTCAGATACCTCTTTTATACTAGTTGGAGCCAGGAAAATGGATGATGGAACTGAAGTGCAGCATTGGCGGAGCTTATCTAAGGCTAGAGTGGGGTTCGCTTTGGGGGCCGAAGATTGAGGATCATTTATGAAAAAGTTATTCAAATGCTCAGCAATCGTGTTTGAGTTAGGTTAGGTTAACACTTTTTCTCCCCCAATTGCAATATTGCAATGAGTCTCCTAACCGTCTCTCTTCCTGTTTCCTTTCTAACGATTTCCCATATTGTTTTTGATTTATTATTGGCATTTTTTATTTTGTGGTTATTAGCGATTTTCTTTGAAACATTTATTAATTTTCTTAATAACTTGACATATATTTTATAGTAGTCAATGAAATGTGGGTCTGTAGAATTTTTGAAGCAGTAGCTCATTTCCTTTTTCCTCTCTAAACATACTTTTAACCCTATATTTAACCAACCTTTTTTATTTTTATTGTGAATTGTTCTTTGTGCTTGCTTAGGAATGCTTACATTAAAGGTTAGGATGACAACATTTAGAAAATAATTAAAATGTTCATTAACGCTCTTATCAATGTTTAAATTATGTTCCCATGATATAATTTGTAATTTCCTTTTAAAAGCAGCCTTTAAGGATTATTTATTTAGACATCTTCCGCTTAAGAATTGGTTTGTTTTGGGGGAAATGTATTTGAAATTTGTTTGAGAGACAAGCTAATTGAGCATTATGATCTGACAGACCCAACTCAACTATAATGGTGTTACTTAGTCTGTTATAGGTGATTATGTAGTCTATTGTAGTTTTAGAAATGCCAGAAATTCTAGTGGGAGTCTGTACTTCTATAATGAATACCACTTTACGTGTATGGGCGGGTGGGTGTGAATACCACTGTACGTGAATGGGCGAGTAGGTGGGACTTTTATCCAGTGAACACAGATCCGAGTTCATTACTGATATTCTACAGAAATTCTGTACTATATGCGAGAATAGGCCATGCAGATTAAACAAGAAAAAAAGTTCCCTTCTGTCAACTGAGTCAGAAGGAGCATTTATATTAAGGTCACCACAAATTACAACATCTTTGGATTTTATATCATGAGACAACATCTGCAGTATTCGGTCGAAATGCAACAGGAATACGGCAGCCGATGCTGATGGTGGCCGATATAGCGCCACAACTACAAGTGGACGACGACCCTCCACCCCCGGCACCTCAACCACCGCACATTCGATGACCGTGTAATGATAAAATTAAATTATTTGATCATACCTAAATAACAATGATAATAATAAAATCCAATTAATAATAACATTGACCGATCAAGATAAATGTAAATAATAACCATAATATTAACTTGTAGAGTAACCAAATTTTTTTTCAGCAAAATACTTTTGTGGAAACTGAGCAGATAATGGCTTGATAGCTGAAGAGAATACCACTCCACGCCAGTGGTGGAGGTGTCTTGATTTCACTCCACAGCTAACATTCTAGCATGTACTAAATATTACCCGCAAGTCACAATCTGAATGGTGCAACTGTAAACTAAATACTATATTTTGTAAATTTTAAAAGAAATAGCAATTTTAATTTAAATGGGAAGTAAAAATTAGAAGTAAATATAAATTTGGCAAGTAAATAACTTAAATGTATGTTATAATCTGATAGATACTAAAATGCAACAACATAAACCACATTTATAAAGATTTACCCC